>PVKC010009917.1:0-25262 GCA_004027635.1 Crocidura indochinensis | reverse complement strand
AGAAGAGGTTAAAAAGAGTCTTAACACAAATGATCAGACAATGAAAAAATTCTTCAAAGGATGTGAACAGACAAAAATAGAAGTCTGAAATAAACTCAAAAAAATAACATAAGAATCATAGGAATCTGGGGGCCGGGCGGTGGCGCTGAAGGTAAGGTGCCTTGCACTAACCTAGGATGGACCTCGGTTCGATCCCCTGGTTCCCCATATGGTCCCCCGTGCCTGCCAGGAGCGACTTCTGAGCGAATAGCCAGGAGTAACCCCTGAGCGTCACCGGGTGTGGCCCAAAAACCAAAAAAAAAAAAAAAAAAGAATCATAGGAATCTGAGAGACCAAGGAAGAAAATTACTCCAAATAATAACATGTTGCAGAGAAACTTACAGAGTTAAAGACTGCATGCAACTAAATCTGGCATGCTCAAAGAGTATTGGCTAAAGGAGATCCGATGAAGGTAGTGGTGAGATATAGTGACAGGTCTCAACAAAATGAATGCTTCACCAAGAGTACTTCACCCAGCCACACTTGCATTGAGCTTGAAGGAAAGATACACAGCCTCATAGACAAACACCTTCACAGAATCACGCTGCTTATATAAAGATATTAAAAATAAATAAATAAATAGTCAAAAGAGATAGCATGGGAGTAGAGGTGTCTGCCTTTCATGCAGAAGGACGGTGGTTCGAATCCCGGCATCCCATATGGTCCCTTGTGCCTGCCAGGGGCAACTTATGAGCATAGAGCCAGGAGTAACCCCTGAGCACTGATGGGTGTGACCCATCAACCAAAAATAAATAAATAAATAAAAATAAACAGAGGGAGTTTTGATGACTATATATTTAATTTGTATGCTAAATGTTTAGGAGAGAAAAAACCAACTAACAAATCTGAGAATTTATCAATGAATTGAATCTTCTCCATGTGGAAATTTGCAACAGTTTTGTTTTTGAAACAAATAAAACAAATGAAAATGAAGATACATATTATCAGGATTTGTGGGACAGAATTTGTGGGGTTATTTAGGGTTTATTCCTGGCTCTGCATTGAGAAATCACACGTTCTAGACTCCAGGAACCATATGGAATTATGGTATTGAATCTAGATCAAGTACAGGAAAAGTAAACATCCTGCTCACAGTACTGTCTCTTTGTCCCTGTGATAATTGTAACAGGGACTGAAACAAAAACCCTCACTCACTACCATTATCATGATATTGCCAGTGTAGTTATTTCTCTAACTACACTCACCACTCTTTGTGGTAAGTTTCATACTATGGGCTGGTCCTCCCAGTCTTCATCTCTATTGTCTCTGGGTATTATTACATAATGTCATTTTTTCTCAAATATAAGTAGGGGGTAGGGAGGAGGGAGATGGAGGGAATCGGTTGTGGAAATGTTGCACTGGTGAAGGGTGTGTGTTTTTCTATAACTGAAACTCAACTACAAACATGTTTGTAATCATGTTGCTTAAATTAAGATATTGATTTAAAAAATAAATATAATTAATTTGAAAAAACAACACAACAAAAATAAAGAGAAAAAAGAAACTTTACAGACTCAAAACAATCCTTAAAAGAAGAACTGAAAGCTCTACTTTAAGATAAAACAGACTAATAGACAAACCTAACTTTATCTAAAAGGTGACACTAAATTCTATGATCATCATCTCTCTGAATGTCAATGA
Source organism: Crocidura indochinensis (assembly GCA_004027635.1). NCBI lineage: Eukaryota > Metazoa > Chordata > Mammalia > Eulipotyphla > Soricidae > Crocidura > Crocidura indochinensis. Next base: position 23,582 of record PVKC010009917.1, on the reverse strand, counting down.
ACTAAATGCATTAGTTAATAGACATAGAGGGACAAACGTATCACAACAGCTGAATGCAATGTTTTGCTGCCTACCAGAAACACTATGGAATAAACAGAACATACTCAAAATTATAGTTGGGAGAACAATTATTCAAGAAAACAACTCTATTAAAAAGAATTGAGTGGCCATACTAATATCAGATGACAAAGACTTTAAGTTTACAAAGGTTCTAAGGGACTGAAATGAACATTTTATAACAATCAAGGTAAATTTACAACAGAAAGAAATCATACTCCTATACATATATGCATTGAGTGAGGGACCAGCAAAATATTTACAATAAATGCTCTTATACTTGAAGAAAGACATTAAGAGCAATACAATAATAGTGGAAGCCTTTAACACTGTTTTGTCACACCCTAATAGGTCAATAGGCTAAAACTTAACAAGAAAATACTGGCTCTGAAGATAGAAATGGAAGAGTGTGGTTTAGTAATATATATATTCTAGTTCTCTATTATATATATAATATATATATATTCAAGTTCTTTGGGGATGGTGAGCTTTATATATATATATATATATATATATATATATATATCAAGTTCTCTGGGGATGGTGAGCTTTATATATATATATATATATATATTCATATATATAAAGCTCACCATCCCCAGAGAACTTGATAAACATTCTTCTCCAATGAATAAGGGTCATTCTGCAGGATACATCACATGCTGGCCCAGAAAATATGCCTCTCTAAATTCAAGAGCATAGAAAATGTACAAACTACCTTCTCAAATAATTATGAGACACAGAGGAAAAAACCTTTAGCACCTATAAATTAAAAGGCTCACTACTGAATGAAATTTCAGTGGTGAAATCAAATAGTAAAACAAAATATCTACAAACAAATGAGAATGAAGATACATATTATCAGAATTTGTGGGATACAGCTAAAGCAATACAAAGAGAAATATTTATAGCTTTGCAAGCCCTCATCAGAAAGGAAGAAGAGGCCTACATAAATAACTTAATGACTGCTTATAGTATTAGAAAATAACCAACAAAATGCACCAAAAGTAGGCAGACAGAAGGAAATAATAGAAGAAATTAATATATTGGAAATCAAAAAATCTGAAAGATAAATGAAAGCAAGAGTTGGTTACTGGGAAAAATTAACCAGATTGATAAATCATTAGCAAAACTCTCAAAATGAGAGAAACTTAATAAACTGAATTATAAATGAAAAGGGGGAAATTACTAAAGATACTATAGAAATTTAAAGGGTAATCAGAGATGACTTTGAGAAACCATGCTAAAAGACAAGAAAATATGGAATAAATTGATAACTCTTTGGATTCTTATAAATTCTCAAAGTTGAAGCAAAATTATCTCGCATATCTGAACAGATGTGTAAATTGAGTAAATTAAAATAGTAATCAAAAGTCTTCCCCCAAAAAAGGCCCAGCACAGAGGGATTCACTAAAGAATTCTTAAAAACCTTTCAGAAGGATATACTGCCAATCTTTTCCAGGCTCTTTAGGGAAATTGATGAAATAGAGACATACTCCAATAGTTTTAAAAAAGCTAACATAACCCTAATACCAAAATTAGGCAGAGATGCCTCAAGATAAAAAAAATGAAATATACAAACTGATATCCTTGATACACATGCATATATCATCATCAAAATCCTGGCAAATAGGACCCGACTTCTCATCAAGAAGGTCATTCACCATGACCAACTAAAATTCATTCTAGAGATGCAAGGATAGTTTAACATATGCATGTTAATCAAAGTAATACACCATATCAACAAATGGAAAAATCAAAAGTAATACACCATATCAACAAATGGAAAAATTAAAACCATATGATTACATCAATAGATGCAGAGAAGCATTTGATAAAGTCCAACACCCATTCATGAAAATATTCTCAGCAAGATGGAATAAAACTAAAAGCACTGTTTCAAGAAATAAAATGGACACAAGAAAATAGAGACATATACTCTGTTCATGAATTAGGCGTATTAACATAATTAAATGACAATATATTACAAAGCATTCTATAGACTTAATGTAATTTCTCTAGGATACAAATGATAATCTGCAAAGAAATGTATCAAACACTCTTGAAATTCATTTGGAACAATGAACATCCACAAATAGCTAAAGCAACCCTTAGAAAAAAATAATATGGGAGGTATCACTTTTTCCAAATTTAAATTGTGCTCCAAAGCAATATTGGTATTGCAATAAAGACAGACCTTCAGATCGATGGAATATATTTGAATACTCAGAGAATGACCCCCAGACATACAATCAATTAATCTTTGATAAATGAGAAACAAATGCAAACTGGAGCAAAGAAAACCTCTTCAAAAAGTGGCTTTGGGACAACAGGTCAGCCACATACAAAAAATATAAATAAATAAATAAAGTAGAAACTTAAAAAACATTCCAAAAGATAAACAAAAACAGAAGTTGGTGTTTTGAAAAAATAAACAAGATTGATAGACTATTGGCAAAACTCACAAAGAAAGAGAGAGAGATACCTGATAACCCATATTAGAAATAAACAGGGGGAGATCACGATTGATATTGTGGAGATCCAAAAGGTAATCAGGACTACTTTTAAAAACTCTATGCTGCTAAACATGAGAACATGGAAGAAATGGATAAATTCTTGGACACTTATAACCTTCCATGGTTAAGTAAGGAGGATGTAGCATATCTAGACACCACCATCACTATTGAGGAAATAGAAACTGTAATCAAAAGACTGCCTAAAAAGAAAAGCCCTGGTTCAGATGGATTCACTAATGAATTCTTTCAAAACTTTCAAGAGGAACTACTACCAATTCTAGCCAGGCTCTTCCATTACTTCGAAAAAAATGGAAACACTCCCAAACAGCTTTTATGAAGTCAACATCACCTTGATACCAAAACCAGACAGAGATGATGCCAAAAAAAAAAAAAAAAGAAAGAAAATTACAGACCAATATCCCTGATGAATGCAGATGCAAAGATCTTAAACAAAATCCTGGCAAATAGAATCCAATGCCTCATCAAGAAGATCATTCACTACGATCAAGTAGGTTTCATCCTAGGAATGCAAGGATGGTTTATCATCCATAAATCTATCAACATGATACACAACAACAAGAAAAATAGAAATCACAGGTCATATCAATAAATGCAGAGAAATCATTTGATAAGGTCCAACACCCATTCTTGATAAAAACTCTCAGCAAGTTGGGAATAAAAGGAACATTTCTCAATATAGTTAAGGCCATCTACCACAAGCCAATGGCAAATATTATTCTCAATGGAGAAAAACTAAAAGCCTTCCCTCTAAATTCTGGTACAAGAATGAGGGGACTGAAAAGCCTGTCTAGAGTATAGGTGGGGGTGGGATAGACTAGAGGGAATTTGGGACATTGGTGGTGGGTATGTTGCACTGGTAAAGGGGGGGGTGTTCTTTACATGACTGAAACCAAATCAAAATCATGTTTATAATCAAGGTGTTTATATTAAGATACTATTAAAAACAAAAACAAAACTGGGTGAATTCAGATATCTATTTAATGCAGACATCTCAAACTCATAGCCCGTGGGCCATTTGCGACCCTCCATACAATATTTTGTGGTTCGCAGCTGGCCTTCAAATATCACAGTATTCACAATTATTCGCTTATCGAATAATCACAATAAGAATCACATTAGTAAGAAAAATATCGCATTTAACATTTGCATACCCCTAGAAGTTTTGTTCGGGGTATGCAAATATTTAATGGGACTTTTGCGAATTTTTTTCTTACTAATGTGATTTTTTTGTGTGTGTGAATATTCGGTAAGTGAATAATCGCAAATACTTTGTGCCTAGTGCAGACGTCATTTCCATTGCTCCTGCCCGCTGTTTCTTGCATTATCGGAGGCCTAAGTGAGAGAAGGGAAAGAAGTTAATTACAGAATTATGTTTTGTCATATCTTCATCATAAGCCTGCAGTGAAGAGAAAGATTGATGATGAGCACAGACAATTTCAGGAAAAGTGGGAGACATAGTATTTCTTTGTTGAGCACAATGGCATTCCCACATGTCTTATTTGCTCAGAGAAAGTTGCAGTGCACATGGAATACAACTTGAAACGCCATTATTCAACTAACTATGCTGAGGAATGTGCAAAATATCAAGGAAATGAGAGAGCCAAGTGGGTTGCCAGTCTTAAAGCATGTCTAATGAGGCAACAAGATATTTTCAAAAAAACAACCAAAGAGAATGTTGCATCAGTCAAAGCTAGTTACATGGTTAGTGAGATGATTGCTAAGGCAGGGAAATCATTCACAGGAGAGTTTGTTAAAAAATGCATGTTACAGGCTGCAAGTATTATCTGTCCAGAAAAGAAAGGTCAGTTTAGCAAAATCACCTTTCTACCAACACTGTGGCAGAGCGCATTTCTGACATGTCAAGTGACATTTATCATCAACTGTGTGAGAAAGCCAAATGTTTTGATGCATACTCAGTTGCTCTTGACAAGGACACAGATATAACAGGCACTGTGCAGCTCAGAATTTATGTCAGTGGTGTTGTTGCAATTTTGAATTGACAGAGTAGCTGCTAACAATAATTTCAATTCATGCCAGACCACTGCTAATGAGATATTTCAGCATCTATGTGATGCCATTGAGAATGCAGGTTTGCCATGGAAGAGGTTTGTTGGAATAATAACCAATGGAGCACTATCGATGACAGAAAGGAAAAATGGACTGGTGGCACTTGCTTAAAAAAAAAAAAACTTAAAGAGGAGGGTGTAGAGAAGGCCATTGCTCTTCATTGCATTATCCATCAGCAGGCCCTTTGCAGTAAATACCTGCCGTGTGATAATGTGATGTCTGTTATTGTAAAATGCATCAACCAAATCAGATCCAGGGGCTTAATGCATAGGAGATTTCATGCTTTTTTAGAGGAAATGGAGTCAGAAAATGGAGATGTGCTCTATTTCATCAAGGTACATTGACTCAGCAGGGGAAATGTCCTGAAAAGATTTTTTGAGTTGAAAGAAGTGAAAGCCTTCATGGAGAAGGATGGGAATGCTGTTTCTGAGCTGAGTGATCACAAATGGCTCAGGGACTTAACTTTTCTTGTTGACATCACACATAAGCTGAACGAACTAAACAAGATGTTACAAGGCCCGGGGCAGCTTATCAGTGCTTCCTATCACAACGTGAGAGCATTCTCCACAAAACTTGTGTTATGGAAATCCCAGCTCTCTGAGAAAAACCTTTTCCATTTCCCAGCATGCAAGGAACTTGTGGATGCAGGCATACCATTCAGTGGTGAGAAATATGTTGATGCTATTTTTAAGCTAGAGAAGGAATTTGATCACAGATTTGCAGACTTCAAAAAGTACAAAGCCACTTTCCAAATTTTTGTGGACCCCTTTTCCTTTAATGTGCAAGATGCCCCTCCTGTGCTTCAAATGGAGTTCATTGACCTGCAATGCAACTCTGATCTCAAAGCCAAGTTCAGGGAGATTAGTGGAAAAGCAGATATGCATGGACCATTTTTGAAAGAATTGCCCTCCAGCTTCCCTGAACTTTCCCGAATGTTCAAGCACACCATGTGCCTTTTTAGAAGCATGTATTTGTGTGAAAAGTTATTCTCCACATTGAACTTCAATAAGTCAGAGTACAGGTCTAGACTTAATGATGATCACCTTCAAGTCATACTGAGGGTCTCAACTGCTTCCTCTCTAAAGCCAAATGTGATTCAGATTTGTGAGAAGAAACGCTGTCAAGTCTCTGGCAGCAAGGAATAGGCAAAAGATGCCATGTTCAGAAGAACTGTTCATGATCTTCACTCAATGTTCTATTCATGTTCATAAGAAATAATTAAAACTATTAATAATGACGCTTGAGGACTTTATTTTTTGTGAAATCCCTTATGTGGCCTTGCCTCACCCCGACTTTGCCTCCTGCGGTCCCAAGGTAAATTGAGTTTGAAACACCTGACTTAACACCATGCAGTAAAGTCAAATAAAAACGCATTAGATTGCCTAAACTAATGGTCCTTGGGCTCAATCAGGCCTGGGTCTGGGCAGGAAGAGGGAGATTAGTCTCCTCCACCAAGCTCAAACAGGGTTCCTTTGCATCCTTCCTTCAGCCTCCTTCTGGGTACCAGTATGATCACTGTTCATCTGCTCTTTGGGCCTAGCCAGATTTGTGTTGGAAGGAAATAGAGAATCTAACATCTTGATCCCTTCCACCAAATACAAATGGGGATGTCGTTTTGGGTCTTTTCCCAAACTTTTGGGTCATTACTGAAACCCCTTACTTCCCATCAGTCCTCTTTTTTCACAAACAGAAGTTATTTCAATTTATATTATAGACTATCTGGCAGATTGAATTTAGCACTTTTTTCTCTTAGAAAACATACAGTTCAAAGACCAGCTGAAGAAATCAATAAACTAGTATAAAATACTTTTACCATACTTAGACAAACTTTCTGGTTTAAAAATATAACCTCTAAGAAGATAACCTTGAGTCATATTTCATACAATTTAATTGATTACTTTCTTAAATACCCTGATACCACAGCACTCCAAACCACTAACTGCAAAGATTAATGGGGAAGCTAAAGAAGAGATCTACTGTGGGGAATATGGAGAGAAATACTGGCAAATCTCCAAGTCCACCCAAATGCCTAGACCTTATAGATGAAGGCCTAAAATCAATTATTGGTTTAGAAATGGAAATCAAGTGGTGACTAGCCTGCAAAATTAAGAAATCTATATATAAACAATTCAACAACTCAAAAAAGAACTCTTTCAGCAGAAGAAAGAATCTATACAAATGAAACTAAAGAAGCTAAAAAACTATGCTAGCAAGTCATAATAGTAAAATTATACATGTGGAGAATTACATTGACCACCTTGAAGACAAATTACAAGCCAGTAGTGATAAATAAATCAAAAAAGAAAGGAGAGAGAAAACCGTGTAAGAAAATGTAAGGTACTTTAATGAACAACAACAAGAGAAATAATAACCAGATTATAGGAATTCCAGAAAGGGGAAAAATTGGGAAAGGGGGAAGAACAAGTAGTGAGGGAGATAATAATAGAGAAATTCCTCATCCTTGACAAAGAGGTTTATGTACAAATCCAAGAGGCAAAATGGGTGCCAAATAAAGTATACACCAACACATTTAGTCATCCAAATGGCACAAAAGAGAGCAATCGCGAATCATTAAAGCAGCAAGAGAGAAAAAAGACCTCACGTATAAAGAAAAAAATGTAAGAATCAAACCAGATATTCTATTCAAATCAATCTGGCAAGAAAAAATGTGGAATGACATATTCAAAGTACTAAAAGAAAGAAGCTTTCAATCTAGAGTTCACTACACAGCAAAACTCTCATTTACATGCAGGGAGGATTAAAAACATTCTCAGTCGAAAAAGAACTCTCAATATTTGCACCATCCAAACCGACCCTAAATGAGCTACTCAAAGAGCAATTACACAAACCAAATCCCCAATTGTAACAACAACAATCCTTCACAATATAAAGCACATCATTCCTTTCTGTCAATAGATTCCCTGTCAATAGATTAAACTCTCCAAGAGCAGATATAACTGTTTAGATTGAGCAGGTGTCTAATGAACTGCTCTTATAAATCCTATAATAATGTTTTGTATCCACAGAAACAGGTGCAGAATGCATTTGAAATCCATAATGTCTTAATTTTAATATCTCTGTATTTCTTGAGTTTTTGTTATAATATGTCTTGAATATATATGTCTTGAATTTTTGTGCACAGTTGTACTTAAAGGTATAGGTTGGTCACCTCAGTTCCACATTGCAATACTATACTATCTTAGACTCAGAAGACATGGCTCATTATAATAATATCATGAAAATAATTCTAATCGATTCATTTTCTACTTGATTTTGCCTGATAATATAATCTAATGTTTCTGTCTACAAAGAGCAATGGAATATGCAACTGTATGCTATGAGTTCCTGTTACAGAGTTGATTAATTGATTATATTATTATAATTTGTTCTCAATTGTAGGTAGTTTACCATTATAACATAATGCTCATATTTTTAGATTACTTTTAGGATAGAAAATTGGATGCTCAAGACCAGCTAAATGATATTTCATGGTGTAGATTTCTCTTACAGTTCTCATTACCATATCACTTACTTATCTAGACTTGCATACTATAATTTTTTAAAGAATGCTCTATACACAATCTAACCCATGAAGCCTTTCTTCAGTAAAGTTTAACCTCACCAAACATGATTGGCCTAGAAAATGGAAAACCTTTTAATCTGACTTGCTGGATTTTTCTGTCCCATTTCACCTGGGTCAGATTTCAACTGTAACCCATGGATCAATCGTAAGTTTTTGTCTATGTGTACTCATGAGTATGTGTTGGCCACCTCAATGACTGTCTAATGTCCATCTGTAACACTGTCTATGTTGTATACTGTCAATTCTCCTTTATATATAAACGCTCATTCCCCCTTCACTTACCACCTTACAAATATTTTTCTAGCCCTTCACTCTCTCGGCCCTCCCATCTGGTATTTCCCCTTAATATCCCTTTTTACTCTTAATTTTTAACTCCTCAGGAAGAACATTCCCCCACTCCAACCACTCCATTACCCCACTCCAACCAGCTGCCAACCAGCTTCCAATGTGAAAAAATAGATTCTCAGCCAGAGAAGAAGCTGCCACTGCCACTGCTGCTGATTGCTCATGGCAGCCCCTTTTCCCATACCTCCCTTTGCTGCATACTTTCTCGCTACTAGATTCTGATTCTGAGAAGTCCCCAAATAGAGGACATTATGTGACTTCTGGAAGCCACTTTTTAGACTCCACAGGTCCAGACTGAAACTATCCTCCGAATTTTATTCCCACCCAGACTATTTCAAAAGACTTAAAGGGGACATGTATATCTCCTTTGAATGTTTCTTTAGATGTATGTACTTAATATGTATAACCCTTATGTCTATCTTCTTATGTAGCAGTAATTTCCACCATTTTGGGGGAGGGAAGTCTAGTAGATAAGTTTCTCCAGTGTTTTAAGTTTATGGTAGAAACAAGTTATTGGGATTGTTTAGCTTGTTATTTTTACCCCCAAATGCATAGTAGTACATTGTGGAATTTTATTTTTTTCATAGCACATCAAAAATGGAAAATCTTATATGTGCAAACAAGTTATCTAATAGAATAGGAAAACATAAATTTTATATTGCATTGGGGCCTTACACCCTGAACACTTGTCATAGTGATTTGGCTTAGCTTCAGAGGATTGGACATTGACCATTCACCCCTGAACCTCATCCTATCTATGGAAACAGAACTGTTTTCTACACCAACACCAGGAATTAGACTTCTCCAGTGAAGGCCCTACTGCTGCCTTGATATTGGCTTACTCCAGAGTGGGTTTATATGATACCCTGATGACTGGGTAACAGCAACAACCTGCTTTCAGGGTAGGGTTCCCTGCACTGCCACCTAATGGTGATATGAAACCAGAAGACACTCCACATAACCCTGAATTCAACATAGAATCTGTACAGAAATCAGAATCTCTAACTACAGAAACCTGAGAGCAACAACCTGATTGTGAAGAGCTTTTTCTGGATCACAGAGAAAGATTCTGGGGTACAACTTAGTATTCCTGGAGCCTGGACATCGCATATGGTCCTCCATGCCTGCCAGGAATGATTTCTGAGCACAGAACCAGGAGTAACTCCTGAGCACTGCTGGGTGTGGCCCAAAAACAAAATCAAAAATATTCTTTTTAAGCATTCTACTAGGGAAACCTAATTATTAGAGATTGATGCAATTTTTTTTAACTTTACCCTTTCTTCTAAACTTTCTTACTTGAAACTCTTCTTCCCAAATAATGTGATATATGCTATTTAAAGGATGCATCCAAGTCATATGTAGCAATTTCTCAGATTTCTGAGATGTACACATTACTATATCTGTACTTTTTTCCGATATAAATATACCTTATGCTTAATAACCAACAAGCTTATAGGATCACTTCTTTGCACTTCAACAAGTATCAACTGCTCAAGTTATCATGCACATATAAATTTCCTGAGTACTTTTAGAAATAATGCACTGACATAAAATGTTAGAAATTAAACAACTAGTGATAATGAAGATTAAAAATCATCTTGTCCTGTGGTCAGAGCAATAGCACAATGGGTAGGACTTTTACCTACATCTGGTTTACCTGAATTCAATCTCCTGCATAACAATGGTTCCCTGAACACTGCCAGGAATGACTCCTGAGCACAGTGCCAGGAGTAACCCCTGAGCACCACTGGGTGTGACCATAGACAAACAACAAAATCATTTGTTCTCAATGCTGCAAATATATGAAAATGAAAATTATCTCTCTCTTAAGAAGCTTAAGTTAAAATATGTGATCCAATCAAACAAACTTATTAAAACTGTAGAATAATTTCAATATTATTGCAAACTGCTACACCTATTGATTTAAAAAACAACTTATTTGTCTTATAAATAGAAAGTAAGAAAAATAAGCTTCCTACTTTGCTGCTGTTCTTAAAGACTTTGAATAAGTCTATATTAGCAAGTTAGATCTTGATACTGTTCTCTGCCACTCACAAAAACAGAAGTGACAATTGGAGAAAACAAATAATTTTAAATAGAGATGTTTCACCATCACTGATATTCAAAGAAATACAAATCATAGGGACAATGTGATATAACCTCACAACTGTGGAACTGGCTTACGTAGAAAATGCTCAAATTGACATTGGTGATGGGAATGTTGCACTAAGTGATGAGGTGGTATTCTTTACATGACAGAAACCCAACCACAATCATGTTTGTAATCAAGGTGTTTAAATAAAATATTATTTAAAAAATGCCCAAATTAAGAAGTTCTGTCAGAATCTTCAATGCTGCTGGGAGCATAAAATTATTTAGTTTCTATGGAGAACAGTGTGATGATTTCTCAACACTGTGGCAATTTATTGAAAATAAAACTACCGCGTAATCCAGAAATTTCATTCCTTGTATCAATCTGAAAATACAAAAACATGAAGTCAAAAGATGCTAACATAAGCCAAAGAGATAGTCTTTGGCACTTTGAATTTAATCTTTGGCACTGCATTGTCCTGAATGAACCACTGGGAGTGATACTCAAGCACAAAGCCAGGAGCAATTTCTAAACACCACCAACTATAGCCCAAATCCATAAAACAAACAAAAATACTTTCCCCCATGCACATTGTGGTGGAGTCTACAATAGACAAATTCCAGAAATAATCTAAATCCCCAACCAACCAATTTGTAGATAAAGAAGTTATGGTATATGTCTCAACCATAAGAAAATACAATATCTTCTGTCATTTTCTCTTTTTTCAATTTTGTTACAATATGAATATAACTATAGGACGTTATTTAATCCTCTTTATCCTCAGTTCTTAACTCATTAGGTACCGAGACCAACCTCCTGTGCCAATAAGCCACCACCCAGCTTCCAAAGTGAAAGGACACCTTCTCAGTCCCACATCCAGTGCACCAGAAAAAAACTACAACCAAAACTCCTTCTGACTCATGCTTTGTGGCCCTTCTTCTCACTCTCCTAAATGTGGACTGTTGCATGCCTGAAGGACCCCCAGCCCAAGGACACTACCGGATTCCTATGTCTGCATTTCATCTCTCAAACTCAACATGACCATGGGGTGTAAAGAAAATGTGCCCTGAATTTCGCCCCACCACAAGAATATCTCAAAAGACTTAATGGGGAAGTCTATATGTCCCTTATATGTTTAATACCTCTAAAACACCTCCTAATCTGTTTATTCCCAAATGTAAGGTAGACTCTTAAACAATTATTTCTTAAATTCCTTTTTTAATTTGTTTTTATTTATTTCTTCTAATAAATATTTTTAATATATCTTTTAATATATATATTTACTATATTTCCTCTTTAATTTCACCTGTTTTGGTTCTTCTTGGTATGAAAAGCTACAAGAAAAAGGTCTTACCATTTTCAAACTCAGGTCAAAACCAGGGCACAGAGTGTATAGCCAGACATTCTTACCCCCAAATGCACCAGCAATAAAATATGGCCCCACTCCTTTTTGCAAAAGCATACTAAAAAAGGGGAAATTTTATGTATAGAAACAAGCTCTTATCTACTAAGGATAAGAACCCAGACATTTTATAATACAGGGGCACCTCCCACCCTGAACACATGTCATGTGGACTCAATTTATACTCCATGTGATCAGACAGTGACCATCCAATCCTGAGCCATGGAGCCCAGACACAGAATGGACATAGTTCCCTGCAACAACACCTGGAACCAAACTAACCCTGGGAAATTCCTAATACCACTCTAGTACAAACGTGCACTGTTTTTGATATGACATTATAACAACAAGGAAATGGCAACAACTTAATCAAAGAGCAGGTTATCCTATCTAATCACCTAAGAGTAAGATGAAATCAAAAGACATGTCATCCTTTGATCATGCAAAGACCAAGATTGCTAACTACAGAAGACTAACCAGACAACCATGACTGGTAAGAACTTATCCTGGGACCAATAAGAAAGACTCTAGGCTTTGACCTAAGATTTGTACAATAACCAAGATCTCTAATTCCAGAGGTTCGATTTTGACAATTGTGACAGAGTAGATCTGTGTAAAAACGCAAGACCAATTACAGAAGAATGATAAAGAGAAGGGGACTGGAAAAACCAACCAACAAACAAAAACAAACAACAGTGATGGGACAGAACTGCTAGAATCATAAAGAAAGACGCTGTACTAGGCTTCATCCTATGACTTGTGCAAATACCAAGGTCTCTAGTTAGAGGCCTGATACTATCGGCCACAGCTGAGTGGAAAGTCTCCTGGCACCACAAAAATTCCCTGGGATGTGAAAAGGAGTGTGTGCAGAACCTGTAGTTAATTTCATTGACAGTATACTTTAAAGGCTGTGAAACCCTGGATCTTTTAGGGTCATTGGGACTCCCTTTCTAATTTCCCCCAATATTTACTCTGCCTATGCAAAACAAAACAAAACAAAACAAAACGAACACCAACCCCCCTCCCCAAACCTTGCCACACCAGCCCTTCTTCCTTGTTCTCTCTCTTTTGGTCTCATGGTTATTGTTTTGGTTATTGTATTTGTTGCTGTGATGCTCTTTTGTAGTTGCTAGTCTTGGTATTTTGTTTTATTTTTGTTTATTTTTGTGCTTTGTCTATTTAGTTGTTGTTTATTTGTGTTTTTTGTGTCTTTGTATTTTGTGAGTATTTTTCCTGCCTTTTTTGTTATGATTTTCTTCTATTATTCCCTTTCTTCTTTTTAAATTGATATTTATAACCTGTAGACAGACTTCTCCCTGTTTTTTTGTTTGTTGGTTTTGTTTTTATATTTTTTTTTCATTTTCTTTTTTAACAGAACCACATAACTTGAATCATTGAGGGAAAAAAATGATGGTAACAGAATCAAACAGTAGTAAAAACACTGAGTAGAAAAGAAAATGATCAGACTTAAACACCAAACCCAACAGAATCAATACCCAATCTTCAACAATATATGCACATAGGAGACCAGTTATGCTAGCAGTCTGGGGGCAAAAGGGGGAGGATGCTGGGAACAGAGTTGGAGGAAAGACAACACTGGTGGTGGGAATACCCCTGATTCAATGTCACTATGTACTTTAAATATTACTGTGAAAGACTTGTAATTCACATTGATCACAATAAAAGTTATTTAAAAAAAGAAAGACAACTAATTAGTTAATATGAATATTGGATTAAAGTAATGCCTCTGCTTAGAATTTCAGTGTTATTTGAGCTATGATTGGTATCAAATACAGAACAAAATGATAGTTAAAGTTTATGAAGCAATTTAATTGAATTATTGGTGACCAGATTTTTGTTTACCAATATTCAAGATCTGTCTGTGAGATTGATTTTGGTCTTGAAAGAAAACAAATAAATCAGAAAAACTGAACAATGTAGTTTTGTCCTGTGTGAGTGATCTTTCTCAATATAGTGGAGCTTTAAATTCTGTTCAATAAACTGTACATAAAGGCTACTTAGGAGAGTGTTAATTTTCTCTACCTGTTTCAAACTGGAGCATTTGCTTTACTCAAACTCACTCATATATTGGCTATAATTTATAGCATTGTCAGAACTACTTGGTCTTCACGATGGCTTAAGACTATACAATCGGGACCGGAGAGACAGCACAGAGGCATTTGCAAGCAGCCGATCCAGGACCTAAGATGGTTGGTTCGAATCCCGGAGTCCCATATCGTTCCCTGTGCCTGCCAGGAGCTATTTCTGAGCAGATAGTCAGGAGTAACCCCTGAGCACCGCCAGTGGTGGCCAAAAAACAAAACAAAAACAACAACAACGAAAAAAAAGACTACACAATCAATTCCTCTATGTCTGCAGCTTAGTAGCTACAGAATATAGGATGTAATAATATTGTCAATACCTTTAATCTTCCATTTTTCTTTCTCCTTTTCTCAGTCACTATATTTTCTCTGGAGAATCCTAAGTAATAAAAGTTCATACTGTGGTTGTTGGAGGAACAAATAAACAGACTATTCCAATAAACTATTCGCAGTTTATTGGCCAGGAACAATAAACTTGGGTACAAAAGAAGATTTTCATATATATCATGGTGTGGAGAATTAGTTCCATACACAGAAGTACTAGGTATTATTCTGACCTGTACTCAGGAGTAATTTCTAGCAGTGCTCAGGAAGCTGTTTGTGCTGCCTGCAAGCTAATGGTGAACACTGTATTCAAAGCATGTGCCTTAGTCCCTCTATCTCTGGCATTCATCAATGCTTCTTAACATCAGCACTATTGACCTTTTAAAGTGGATAATAATTTGTTAAGAAGAATTACTCTTTATGTTGTTGAATGTTAACAGCATCCTGTGTTGACTCACTAAAATGTTAGTATCAACCCCTTCCCCAATTTTAACAAACAAAATAATCTCCAACACTGCCAAATGTCAACTACAGAGAAGGGATCACCCTCAACAGACATCACTAGTTTAATGTGCTTATAAAAAGAACTTCACAACAGGAGGTTCTTTAGGATAAACCTACAACCACCCAGCTAACAAAAATCAGACCCTAAAACTGTAAGCTGTATCTCTCACTTTGGAGAGAAATAGTTTTTAATTCTTCTTATCTAGAGAAGAACAAATTGGTTTCATTTGTTTTGTTTTGAGACCACACCCCAAAATGTTTAGAGCTTACTCTTGAGTCTGCACTTAGGAATTATTCCTGTGGTGCTCAGAGGATCATATGGGATGCCAGGAATGAAACTTGGGTCAGCTGTATGTAAAGCAAATACCCTACCCACTTAACTATTACTCTGGCTCCTAAAAGGTCAAATTTTTATAGTTTACAAAAGAAAAAAACTAGCAAAAGTTTTATACTGACAGATTTATAAATAACTACATTTTGACAATAGAAGTAGAATAACATTTTTGAAGCATTATAATATTTTTTCTCTTTGGCATCTTAGAACTATTTGAGACCAACACAATAAAGTGAATAAATAAATATAGTAGGTACAAAAGATATTTTAACCTAATTATAACAGTTACTTAAGTTGAGAGAAAATAATAGCAAATTAATTAACTACAAAGTTTATCAGACATACTATAATGTTGATCAAATAATTTTATTTCGTGCACTCCTATTTTTACATGATATAGAAGGGGTTAGTATCATCTAGTTCAACGAGCATAGAAATCTTTTATGTTTACTGAAAGTTCAAGACCTTCCCACCTGGATGTACAAAAAAAACTGAACATTTTCCTGAATGAGAAAAGCATATTCTCCAGGGAAAAACAAAGACTGTTCCCAAACTTTTGCCTAAGTCTCGGTTGCTGAGAAACTTCTGCCAGAAACAAAACAAGGAAAAAAGAGTCAGAAAATATGAAAACAAATCAAAATGTTTACTATCAACATATCAATTCCTCAGTGTCATAAAACAAAATTAATTCTCTGATAATAATTTATGAAACAATTAAAATATGCTAGAGTTTTTTCAGAGAGTTTTAACATTTCAGCTCAGTACAATAAAAATAAATTTTAGAACTTGGGAATACTATGAATCCCAAAGCAATGATAAAAACAACAAAAACAAATAATTATGTCTTCATAAATTTGTTTTGAGAGTAGTGTCTTATATTTCAACTTTTGTCAAAAGTTGACACCAAAACTATCAGATAGATGTAAGTTGTAAACTGTGTAACTCCACCTAAGAGTGAAATTAGGTAACAAGCTCTGACTTCAATACAATTCCAATTAAGTTCTGTGGCTCACTCCTCTGTGATGTCAGCAAGTCTCCTCATCAGAGAATAATCCCAGATTCCTCTGCAACACCCCTTATTTTCCACAATTTTGAATGGATTTAACACATAAAAATTACACAAGTGTTTCTCTTCCCATAAGCAATCACTTCCTTTTTTTTCATGGGGAACTCATATCTCATTCCTATGGGTACAGGATAACAGAAGCGACTCCACCAAAATGACTCTAAACTGAAAGTGCAACTTAATAATATAATAATATGTTATAATATAACTTAATAATATAAAAACTGACCATACAATTATAGACTGGAAGATGAGCTGTTGGTCTGAAGGGACTTTTGCAGGGAAAGGGATTCATCCCTGAATAGTATCTATTGACAGTAAAAAATTAGAGGTCAAGAGTCAATGGGAACACTAATAGACTGGGGACATAGGTTAGCAGTAGACTGCACTGAGTTTATTTCCCAGTCTACTGCTTCTCAGCCAGGTTCTCTTTCTCTTTGCTAGTACATCTTTTCTGCAGTGCTCTGTGAGTTTACAAGGCAGTAAATATTTCTAGAGCCTCCCCTGAGACTGAAATACAAGGCTTTAGAAATATCTATCATCTTCTAAATGTAGACTATGTATTATTTAAACAGAAAAAAGGGGAGAGCAGGATAGAATGCAGCTATAATATAACTCTGGGTAGAGTAGTGTCATACTCTGACCCAGTTTCAATTTGTGGCATCACATATGTTTTCATTGGACTAGAGATAGTACAGAAGGTAGAGCCTGCTTTGTACTCAGCTGATCTGGATTTGATCCTTGGCATTCCAGATGGTTCCTCGAGCACCACGAGCAGTAGTTCCAGTGCAGAGACAGGAGTAACTCTTGAGCATCACCAGGTGTTCCCTCAAACAACCAAACAAACACAATTTATGGTCCCCTGAACCCTTCCAGGAGTGATCTCAGCATAGAGGGAAGAGGAATCCCCGTGAACTGGCAGTTTTTGAAGCTATCACCAGGTTTTTTTAGCCAACAGCAGGATATTTTTTAACTTATAGCAGGTGTAGCTAAAAAATTATACAAGAAAACATATAGCATAAAGAAGAGTTTTGTAAATCACAGGCATTAAACAGTTTCTATAGTAAGCGTTGATAGTCAGTCTCCCTAAAAGCATAGGTTCTCATTTTGCTGGATTTTGATTTCTCTTTTCTAAACAATTTTCACTTTACCAGTAGGTAACTGATCTAATTACTGCTGCCTTTCTTGCAAAATATTGACAAGAGATTAGCTGTGTATGGATAAAGATGTCGGGAGGTGTGTTGTTCCCCTATATCTTAAAGAGTAACATGTGATTGTTACTTTGCTTTCAGGAAAGAAACCTGGATGCTTGAGACATACTTGGGGTAGCCTTCTCTTACAATGCTCACTACTATAATGCTTAGTACTCTAGACATGCACATTATGATTGTCCTAAGAATGCTCCATGCACAAGCCCCTGAAGCTTTTATTTAGCAAAGTTCACCTTAACCATTGATGAATTGCTTATAAATCTTTCCCCCCTGATGTGCTGGCTTTAATATTTTTTAATAATTTTTATTGTGACCAATGTGAATTACAAGTCTTTCACATTATATTTAAGGTACATAGTGACAGTGAATTAGGGCCACTCTCATCACCAGTGTTGTCCCTCCTCCACTCCTGTTCCCAGCATGCATCTGATACCTCCCCCTTTGCCACCAGGACTGCTAGTGTAACCAGTCCTCTTTTTGTATAGCTTGTTGTATAATGGGTGTCTAGATCTGTTGTTGTTGACTTTGAGTTTTGTGTGTAGGTCTGATCATTTTTATTTCCACTCGAATTTCAAGCGATTGTTTGACCCTGGTATCATTCACTTTTTCTCCCTCTCAATTCATGAGGCAGAACAAAATGATTCACATTCTGTGATTCTGTTAGAAAACAAAACAAAGCAACCAGCAAAAGTAAAACAAGAACAGCAAAAACAAGAAAAATAACTCAACAAAACAACAAGAAGAAAGAAAAAAGGAAAAGAAGGAAAGAAAAAATACAGGGGAGGGCTAGTGTGGCAAGGTTTTTTCTTGTTTCATTTTGTTTTGCATAGGTGCAGTAAGTACTGGGGATATTAGAAAGGGAATTCCTTTGGCCTAAGAGATTCAGAATTTCTCCACTCCTGAGGCATAATGTCATGATAACAACTACAGGCTCAGGACATGCTCATTATTGAACCCCAAGGTCTTTTTATGGTGCCAGCAAATGTTCTCAGTTGTGGCTGACAAAATCAGTTCTCTGACATTAGTGATCCTAAAACAAAGCCTACTATAGACTCTTTCCTAATGATTCCAGAAGTTCTGTTCAGTAACAGTTGTCAAAGTTAGACCTTTGGAATTAGAGATCTTGGTTTGGTACAAATCCTAGGCCAAAGTCTAGACTAGGCTCTTACTTAATGGTCCCAGGAAGAGTTCTGCAAAGTCACAAATGTCAAAATCAGTTTTCTGTAATTAGTAATCATGGTTTTTGTACAGATCAAAGAATGGAGTGTCTTCTGGTTTCATCTTACTATTAGGTGATGAGGTAGGGTTACCTGCTCTTAGATCAAGTTGTTGCTATTTCCTCATCACCAGGATGTCTTATCAACCTGGCACAAGTTGGTGCTAGAGTTGTGTTGGAAACTGGCCTTATATTTTTTAAGTGCTCTGACCTATTCCATAAGGGTCAGTTCTTCAACTGAAACCTATGAATGGATCTACAATGTGTGTGTGTGTGTGTGTATGTGGTGAACACTTCTATGTCTGTCTAATCTGTACTATACATAATGACTGCCTCTCTTGTAAATAGTTCCTGTTATATGCAAAATCCCTCCTTCTACTCCTCCCCAATGCATACTGGACCCATTCAGGGATTCTTTTCTTACTAGTGTTCATTTTCAAAAGTGCCCATGAGACAAATATACTTTTTAACATCTCTCAAAAATGTTCTTAATTCTTGACCATTTCTAGGAAGGAAAATGGAATGCCCTAGATTTGGAGGATAACATTCAAATAGATCTCTAAAATTAGTGTATATGTAGATTTGACTTCCTATACAGTGGTCCTCTCTGACTGCCAAACCTAGTCATAAACAATTCATTACAGGGGTCTCAAACTCGTGGCCAGTGGCCAAATCGGCCGTCTGTACAACATTCGTGGCCCTGCCCTGGAGGAATCTTTTTTGTTTTGTTTTAGTTGTTTGGGTCACACACTCCAATGTTCAAGGCTTACTACTGACTTTGCACTCAAGGATCACCCCAACTTTGCTTCCTGCAACCCATAAGTAAATTGAGTTTGAGTCCCCCCCTCTGATATATTGCCTCTCCCCCTCTACTCCCTTATCTCCCAACCTGGATTCGTTATCTTCCCCTTAATTAACCCTCTTTACCCTCAGTCCTTAACTTGCTAGGCTCCAAGACCAACCGACCTCCTGCCCCAACAGACCACTATCCAGCTCCTCAATGAAAAACACCCTCTTGATTCCCTATCTTGTTACTTGCCAAGAAACCACAACCAACATGCCTGCTGACTCAAGTTTTGTGGCCCCTCTCACCCCCATCAAATCGTGGACTGTTGCATGTTACCAGAACCACCTTCAGCACAACCTCCAGCTCAAAGACACTACATGATTCCGTAATGCTGCAAATCATATCTCAAACTCAAGACCAAGGTCTGTGATAGGAAAAGATGCCTTGGCTTTCACTCCCCAAAAGAATATCTTAAAAGACCTAATTGGGAGGCATATATTGCCTTTATAAGTTTAGTACCTATATAATAATGCATCTTAATATGTGTATTCCTGAACATACAGGTAGCCTCCTCCATCACTTGTTTTCTTCAGATACCTTTTTTTCTTTTTTTAACTCAGTTTTATTTATTTGTTATATATTTTATATATACATATTTTCTCTATCTTCACCAGTTTTGGTGCTGCTTGGTACAAAAACCAAGACAAGGTCTTGACTGGGATAAAATCTCAGATCAAAACCAATCCCCAGTACCTGTGATCTGTCATCCTTACCCAGAATAGCAACAGCAATACAATACGACACCATATGTTTTTGTATAGGCACAGTAAAGAAAGAGGAAAACATAGACATATAAACTACATCTTATCGTCTAAGGATAAGAACTCACACTTTTTATAACACAAGGGTGCCTCCCATGCTGAACATATGTCATGTGGATACAACTCAGTCTCCATGAGATTGAACAGTGTTAATTCAATCTCAAACCCCACATCCCAGACGTAGAACTGATACAGCTTCCTGCAACAACACCAGGAACTAAGCTCCATTGGGAGATTTATAACATTGCTCTGGCACCAACTTGCGCCATTGTTAATGTAACGAGGACAGCGTGGAAATGACAACTTGACCTAAGACCAGGCTGTCCTATCACATCGCCTAACACTAAGTGGAAATCAGAAGATGTATCGTCTTTGAACTGTGAAAAATAAGAGCACTAATTACAGAAAACTGACTTTGACAACCGTGACTGGGCAAAGTTTACCTTGGGACCAATAAGGAAAACCCTACCCTAAGCTGTAGCCCAGGACTCTTACAAAAATCAAGATTTCCTAGTACAAAGGCCCAACTTCGACAACAGAGACTGAGCAGAACCTTTGGAACCATAATATCCTAGGGACTGAGTAAAAACAAGGAGCACAAGATACAGATTCTGGGGACTTTGGTGGAGGGTGGTCAACACTGGTGATAGAAAGGGCCCTAACTCACTGTTACTACAGCCTGAAAAACAACTTTAAATGACTTGTAATTCACAGAGATCTCAATTTTAAAATAAAAATAAAAGAGTAATGTGTGAATATAAGAATCAGTTTCAACCTGCTGGCTTTCACTTTCCAGTTTCCAGGAGTTAGAATATTTGCCTTGCATCCCACCAAGTCAGTTCAAAATTCAGACACCACATCTGAGCATCTCCTGAGTCACTCCTGACCACAGCCAGGAATAGACCCTTAGCATGACCAGGAGTGGGCGTAAAACAAAACTTTTGTTTTGTGACTTTTTTGGGGGGTCCACATCCAGTGACACTCAGGGGGTTACTTTCTGGCTATGTGTTCAGAAATCTTTCTTTGCTTGGGGGACCATATGGGACGTCAGGGGATCGAACTGCAGCCCGTCCTAGGCTAGTGTGGGCAAGGCAAACGCCTTACCACTTGCGCCACTTCTCTGACCCCAAAACTTTTTTTTTAAAGAAAGCAAATCTGAGAGTTAGAGTTATCTCAGTTGTGTTTCAATCATGTCATCAAATAGTTTATTTTGTCTCCTTTGTCATCAAGAGCTGAAAATTGCTCTTCAGGTCACAATTTCTCTACAACATGTAGCTATTTTTGTCTTACTAACCTAGTCCTGAGTGCAAACTTATTGAAGAGTATGCCTCATGACCCCATCCCAAGGCATTGGGTAGACAAGTCTGGAAGCAAATGCCAACACAGAAAATAATCCACAAAGATTGAAGAAAATGAAACAGGTTCAGAAAACGTCCACCACAAGCCTTTCCACTCATTAGAAGAGATACCAGCCAGCAGATAGATAAACTGTGGAAACCAAAACCACAACCAGCTTTTCCCTGAGACCTGAGGACTTTATAGGGAAGAGATAAACCACCCATTAGGATAGAGAACATTTAGGGGTAAGGGACCTATTTAGAGGGATTTCCAGTTCACGAGTGGCATGCATCAGCAAAGAATTATCCTGAATAGAAAGAAACCAGTTATTCCAACACAAATCTTTGGCATAAACTTTAGTCTGATATCTACTATGGGGCATGCTGAGAGCCACATACCTTTTTAAATGTTTATTGATTGCCGGTCATTAGTTTATCTGACAATTATCTAGTCAAATAAAAGTAATTGCTACTGGGTATTGGACATATAAGAGACTAGAGCTGTGCTTATCTTTTACTTCAATGAGCTTATTTCTTAAAATATTGCTGTGAGAAATAGGTATTGGTGACACCAATCCCATTAAAACTTGGGTCTACAGACACTTTAAATAATTTTTGTGAAAGCAAAGAAAATATTTGCCTAGAACATTTTGACAAAGGTATATTTTATAATGAAACATGCAAGGACATTTCCTTGCAAATGGCTTAATGCACCGGGTTTCATCCCTGATATCACATACAAATGGTCCCCTAAGTATGGTTAGAAG
This sequence comes from Crocidura indochinensis, assembly GCA_004027635.1. Taxonomy (NCBI): domain Eukaryota; kingdom Metazoa; phylum Chordata; class Mammalia; order Eulipotyphla; family Soricidae; genus Crocidura; species Crocidura indochinensis. Next base: position 1,030 of record PVKC010009917.1, on the reverse strand, counting down.
TGAATCCAGAACATAGATCTGGATTAGAAATAAATTAGAAATAAACTCTAATTAAGCATGGTGATTTGTGGTGTGCCAAAATCAAAAACATAGCAAAAATGCTTTTTAATGAGGCTAGACCTTATTGAGACAAAAGATGGTATGGCCAAGATCTACAAGGCCTTGCCATCATTGTGTCTGGAAACTTTTATAAATTAAGCATGGGCAAAATCTTCCTATCAGAAGAAAGTTCCCAGTAATTTTACTGTGCAGTTTAATATCAACTATAAGACTTAAAGGCCACTCCTTTTATAAAATACTTATAATACAAAAGAGTAGTTCTTTCTATCAGTGTGTCAAGGACTCCATTAGGGCCAGGACTTTATTTAATTTTTTCGCTCTATCTTAATTAGCACAATATTTAACACTAATACTGATCAATAAAGAATGACCACTTTAGGCTCTAACATCTGCTATTAACTAATTATTGATTTGGGAATATTTATTTAATACATAGAAGGTTCTTATACTATGCCTGACACTTTTTCCAACTCTGATATGTACCGAAGTTTGGTAAAATTTCCAGGATAGTCTCCCAATTTACTATAAAGATTGTGGTAAGGACAGTGTTTCTCCCCAAAACACTTAAACTGAAAAATAATCTCATCTGCTCATTCAACCAACCTATCACTATTCCTTGCCCAGTCTATCACCTGCCAAACGAACAACCTCCTCTCATAAAAAGATTATCCAAATTCTACCCATTTTGGAATAACATATTTTTGCCCACAGTAAATTTTGGCTCAATATAGTTATCATTTTGATCCTCAGAATTTAGTTTGCCTTTGGAATTGTTTACTAGTGCCACTTAAATTTCACCAATGCCTCCTATACTTTCTAGTTTGTGAAGTATCTTTCCCTCTTACCACTTGGAGGCAGTGTTGAGGTGGCTCTAAATTAAAGAAAGACCCTTATGCCCAGTGTAGCTAGAGGAACTTGGCACAACTCTGAGAGGTTTTTTTTTTTTTTTTTTTTTTTTTTTTTTTTTTTC
>PVKC010009916.1:0-26286 GCA_004027635.1 Crocidura indochinensis | reverse complement strand
TCTGTTGTGATAAAATGGCTGTGCACATAGTACTGGAGATACATTTTCACACTGGTATTTTTCTTGCAATGTATACACAAGTTATTGATTGTGTAGGAAGTTTGGTTTTATTTACCTTATATAGAAATGAGATGAGGGCCATAGAGATAAATTAGTCAGACAATCATATGCTTTACTTATGAAAGTCCTGGGTTCACCTGGGTATCACATGGTACCCTGAGTACTGCTGAGGGTGACAGAGCTAGTAGTAGCCCCTGTACATTATTGGATATGATCCTCAAACCACAAAAATTCGTTTTTAAAGACCAAGTTAAAAGATTTAATCCCATGAAAATATTCTCTTTTTAGATAGATATTGAGAGTGCTTTGAAATAAAATCATTAAATAGTATTTATAGTTAAAAATATTATTTATAGTTAATAATTCCTTGATGCTTGGATATTTGATAGCTCAAAACAAACAATGAGATAAGAAAATGAAATTTTGATAAGTTCAGATATTTTTATCCTATTTAAAGTTTGTAAATAACTCAAGAAAGAAAATAATTCTAATGATTGAAATGCTGGATAACTGTTGAAGTAGGAAATGGATATAAGCTTCATGGGGTATTCTGTAAAATTAAGGGTAGATCATGTGATTCTTATTTCTTTGGAATATTTTGGGGCCTTAAATTGGAAACGAACTTTAGTGTTAGCTTTAAAGCTTCTGGCTCATCTAATTTCTAGAGAAATGCAAAAGACTTGAAGGTGGTGCATGTTTGTCATTTCCCTGCTCTGAAGCTTAGAATGACCTCTTCTCCAAGTGTGGGAAGGAATGTTTTTTTTACATCACTTATATTTAGATCTATTGAAATTAAGATAGCACCCACATCTCCACGAAAGAACTGATGGCATTTTTTTAGGAGCCATTTATTTTCTTGTATGTAGTTTTACCAGAAGATGGGACCATCTAAATTCCTTGGAAAGAAAGGAGTTTTCCCATTTGTTTTTGGATTTTTTTCAATATCTCTTGAGTATTGATAATTCCTAGTAATTATATTCCATCTGAAGTTTTTTCTTTGGAGATAATACACTATTGTAATCATCTATTCACAGTAGAGAATTGATCTTGCGCTCTGGGGCCTGTTGTATTCTTCTTTCCTTCCAGGGAGTTCTCTCCAACATCTCTTCTATCACTGATCTCGGCGGCTTTGACCCTGTCTGGCTTTTCCTTGTGGTAGGAGGAGTGATGTTCATTTTGGGATTTGCTGGGTGCATTGGAGCTCTACGGGAAAACACCTTTCTTCTCAAGTTTGTAAGTAACACTTTTTGCTCTTGGCTTGAAAGTCAAGCACTTACCTTCCATAACCTATCTCTAGGCAAGAGTGAGCTGTACTGGAGATACTACTGATGACATCTAGTCCTGGTGGTATGTTTCCTTCAGAAGATCTAAATCATAACAGTTTGTACCACGAGTTCCTCGGAGGATTTTGGGTTTTGTTTGTTTGTTTTGTTTTTAAGTTCCCTTAAATATAGTTAGGGTTAAGATATATAAGTAAGTAATTTTGTTTACATGACTTCTTCCACTTTTAAGAGATGTCCAGGTAGGTGGTTTAGAAAAATTAGACATAAATACTATAGCTATATGACTTTCTCAAATTAAATTTGTTAAGCAATTAGGTTTAGTGAATGTGTGAAACAGTAAAAAACAAATCACTCTTGTTCTCTGCTAGCACAAAGTTCTCCTTTGTATGATTAGTGTAATAGATCCATTTCAGGGTAATTGGTGTGAATACTGTTTGCATGAATATTTGAGGAGAATGTGTTTTACCAGATTATAAATAGTATGACCAGGAGAGAAAAAAGTGAAAATCTTTCCTTCAGAGATGTTTTCTTTTTTTCTTTTTGATTTTTGGACCACACTCAGCAGTGCTCAGAACTCACTCACTCTTGTCTCTGTGCTCAAGGATCACTCAGCAGCTTGGGGATACCTTTATGGTGCTGGGAATTGAATCAAGAGGACGTGTGCCAGGCAAGCACCCTACCCATTGTATAGTCTCTCTCAAGCCTCTGGAGATGTTTTCTAAAAGAGTGGACATGTGTGTATCTCAATAATTTGATTTTCATAGTCATCAATCCACCAAGTGCCTATGGAACTGGAACTTGCCTTTGGAGCCTTTGCTACAGCCACCTCTACTGTGGTATTCATTGCTGTCCTCCAGAATGGAAAGAGAAACGACTGCAATAGCATCAGAAAGAACATTGTCCTGTAACATCATCTTTCTCTAGGGTAGTTCAACCTTTGTTGGCATAACCTTCTCTAGGGCATTTGCATTGAAAACCAGTGCTTAGAGCAGAACTAGTCCCCATAAACAAACAGTGGATGTCCCTGTTCCTTAGAACCCTGTGCATGTATTTCTAATGCCTAATTATAATACCTCCTTTCTCGCTACACCCCTGCACACCAATTGCTATAGCTCTGATACAAGCTCTCTTACACCATCATTTCAGTTCTCACTTAGACATATACAAACACAATTACCTCATTAGTCACTTGTGCAATATCTGTACACCCCCCCCCCCATGTGTCATTGCTAATCATGACCCATGGAAACTCCATCCTTTGAATAGATGATGCTTCTAGTTCCCCAGCTCACCTCTACAGGTTTGCTTCACTGGGACCTATGTCATATTACCAATTGTTATTTTTTCATTTTTAGCTCCTATATGAGGGATTATTTTTATATGATTTTCTTGTTTAGCTTATAAGACTAGATCTTTAATATAGTTTTGATATTTGAAATTGGAAATACCAAGTTTCAATTAAGAGGCAGATAAATTAAGGAACTTTAAAAAGACCCAGTATTGAAAATGAAGAGAACTGATGCCATAGGTTAGCGCATACCTCCTAGTCAATGAACTCTAGCACGGCACACAGAAAACATCACACTACAAGCACAACAATGGGGAAACACTGCAAGCCAACACCATGCATAGAAAATGAAGATGGCAGCTCTGATGACCTGAAAAGTGCCTGCCACCCATTTAGCCTCTCAGATAGGAGTTCAGAGATTAAAATATGTAAGATCCACATAGAACTCAACGAAAGCATGGATCAAACTGAATGAACCACAAATAGGAATCAAGAGGATATGAAAATAAAAATCAGAAAACTCCAAACTGAAATAACAGGACTGAAAAACTTAGTAGGTGAAATGAAAACCTCACTGGAAAGCCTCTCTAACAGAAATAACAGCAGCTGAGAATAGAATCAGTGAGCTGGAAGATAAGATGCATAACAACTCCCTACAACAGAAGAGATGGAATAAAAGCCTTAAAGCAAGCTATCAGACAGTGGAAAATGTCCTCAAAGAATATGAACAGACAAAAATGAAGTCTTTGATAAACTCAACAGAAACAATATGAGAATAATTGGAGACCTGGAAACCCAGAAAGAAACTCACCAGGAAGAATCAACAGTCAAGGACATCATTGTAGAGAAACTCCAGAGCAAACAACTGCATACAACCAAATCCTGCATGCTGGAAGAGTACCAGCTAAGAGATCCAGAAAAAGGGACCCCAAGACACATCCTAGTCATAATGAGGAATCCCACAGGTAGGGAAAGCAGCAGGATCAAAAAAGGAAATTAAATTCAAAGAAGAATCCTAAAGATTTACAGCAGGAGTTGGAGAGATAGCATGGAGGTAGGGCATTTGTCTTGCATGCAGAATGATGGTGGTTCGAATCCCGGCATCCCATTTGGTTCCCCAAGCCTACCAGGGGTGATTTCTGAGATTAGAGCCAGGAGTACCCCCTGAGCACTGCCGGGTATGACCCCCCCAAAAAAAAGGTTTACAGACCTGTCACAAGAAACCCTCAAGGCCAGAAGGCAGTGGTGGGATATAGTGACAAAACTCAGTGAAATGATTATTTCACCTAGAATACTGTACCCTGCCAGACTCATTTTGAGGTTTGAAGAAAGTATATATAGTTTTGGGGGCCAGAGAGATAGCATGGAGTTAAGGTGTTTGCCTTGTATACAAAAGGTCGGTGGTTCAAATCCCGGCATCCCATATGGTCCCCTGAGCCTGCCAGGAACGATTTCTGAGCATAAAGCCAGGAGTAATCCCTGAGCACTGCCGGGTGTGACCCAAAATTTAAAAAAAAGTGTATATATATATATATATACTTTTTTTAAAAAAATACATATATATGTATACATACATACATACATACATACATACATACATATATATATATATATGTATATATATACTCAAAACCAGCCTTAAAAGAAAAACTGCAAGGTCTACTTTAAGAAAAGACAGACCAAGAGACATACCAACTCCTACACAAAGATGACACTGAATCCCATGACAATTATCTCTCTTAACATCAGTGGACTAAATGCACCAGTTAAAAGAACAGAGTGGCAAAATGGATCAAAAGCTGAACCGTTCTGTTGCCTACAAGAAATATATCTAAATAGTCAGAACAAAAAGACTCAAGATCAAAGATTGGAGGACAGTCATCCAAGCAAACAACTCCCTTAAAAAGCTGAAGTAACTATTTTAATATCAAATGACACAAACATTAGACTCAGAAAAGTTGTAAGGGACAAAGATGAACATTTCGTACTAATCAAGGGATATGTACAACAGGAAGAAATCACACTCAAGAACAAATATGCACCCAATGAGGGACCAGCAAAATATTTAAAACAATTATTGGGGCCCGGGAAATAGCATGGAGGTAAGGCATTTGCCTTTCATGCAAAAGGTCATTGATTCAAATCCTGGTGCCCCATATGGTCCCCCGTGCCTGCCAGGAGCAATTTCTGAGCATGGAGCCAGGAATAACCTCTGAGCACTGCCGGGTGTGACCCAAAAACCAAAAATAAAAATAAAAATAAAACAATTATTGACAAATCTGAAAGAAGACAACAATGGTAACACAGTAATAGTGGGAGACCTCACACTGCTCAGTCATCGCTTGATAGGTCAACCAGGATTAATCCTAACAAGAATATACTAAATCTAAAAGGAGAAATGGTAGAAAGTGGAGTAGTAAATATGTGTGTGTGTGTGTGTGTGTGTGTGTGTGTGTGTGTGTGTGTGTGTGTGTGTGTATGGAGAGAGAGAGAGCTCTCCACCCCCAAAAAACTGAATACACATTCTTCTCCAGTGCCTAAGGGTCATTCTCCAGGCTAGACTACATGCTGTCCCATCAAGCATACCTCTTTGGAGTCAACTTAACTAAAGACGTGAAGGACCTTTTCAAAGAAAACTACAAAACACTGCTTCCAAGAAATAAAAGAGGACACATGGAAATGGAGACACATACTCTGTTCATGGATTGGGAATATTAACATCATTAAAATGGCAATTTCCCCAAACCATTGTACAGATTTTATGCAATTCCTCTAAGGATACTCATGACATGCTTCAAAAACATGGACCAAACACCCCTGAAATTCATTTGGAACAATAAATACCCACGAATAGCTAAAGCAGCACTTCGGAAAAAGAACATGGGAGGCTTTACTTTCCCCAACTTTAAATTGAATAACAAAGCAATGGCATTGAAACAGCATGGTATTAGAATAAAGACAATGGAATAGACTAGAGTATTCAATGTTCCCTAGACATATAATCAATTAATCTTTGGTAAAGTGGCAAGAAAAGCAAAATGGAGCACTGAAAGTCTCTTCAACAGGTGGTGTTGAGATAACTGGTCAGCCTCATGCAAAAAAGCTAATTTGGACCTCCATCTACCACCATGCATAAAGGTCAAATGGACTTAAGAAATTGATATCAGATCTGGAACTATAATTATATAAAAGAACACTTAGGTAAAACACTCCCATGACATTGAAACTAAAGGCATCTTCAAGGAAGAAACAACGTTATCCAAACAAGTGGAATGCCGGAGTTCAAACTGGAGTAGGTTCTGGGTCTGCCACGTGCAAGGCAACCACCCTACTGCTGAGCAATCACTTTGGCCCCTGTAGCCTTCTTTATTATCTCTACTGCTGATATGCACAAAGGAAGTTATGACTGCAAGCCAGTGATATTTAAACTATTCTGAGACATTCTCAAAGGAAGGTAAAACACTGTAGCCACCTTGTTATATCCTCTATTGACCTCTTCTAAGATGGATGTATTCACTGTTATTCTTGGTAGAGTGCTCACAGGAGAATCAAATCCATATTTGAAACCAAAAAGAAAATTTGTGGGGGCTGGAACAATTGTATAGTAGGTAGGGCATTATCTTGCCTTGTCTGGGGCTGATCTGGGTTCTATCCCTGACATCCTAGTTCCCTGAATACTATTGGGAGTGATTCCTGAGTGCAGAGCCAGGAATAACACCTGAGCATCGATATGTGTGACCCTCTGGGGAAAAAAAAACCAACCCTCTCCCTCCTCATACACAAATACAACAAACATCAAAGGCTACAGTGGTAAATGACATCTTAATATACTCAGGAACAATTGCAGGTTGAAGGAGACCTTCCTGTTACCTATATCTCTGTGTCTATCTATGGGCTTTGTTGACTAATTATGTGATTATAAAGTGAATTTTAAAAAACCCTTTCTGGGAGTGTAATAGTCTGTGAATAACTTGAAGTGATCTTCCTTGGACCTATATAACAACCCAGTCCAATGATAAACCTTTGGAAAAGAAAACATTTTAATGTATATGATCAAAATATCCCTTACAACTGTTCTCTGTGTGTATCTTTTGTCTTAGTTTTCTGTGTTCCTGGGAATTATTTTCTTCTTGGAGCTCACTGCTGGGATTCTTGCATTTGTTTTCAAAGACTGGATCAAAGACCAGCTGTATTTTTTTATAAACAACAACATCAGAGCATACAGGGATGACATTGATCTTCAAAACCTTATAGACTTCACCCAGGAATATGTAAGTTTATCTTTTTATGGGGGGTTAATGGGGCACACGTGGCAGCGCTCAAGTACTATTCCTGGCTTTGCAATCAGGAATCACTCTTGGCAGGCTCGATGGATCCTATGGGATACCAGAGATCAGATCCAGGTTGGCTGCATGCAAAGCAAACACAAACACTCTACCAACTATGCTCTCTCTCCAGGCCCTAAATTTAGCTAATTTTTAGTATGAAAGCCTTGGGAGAGTCATCCCAATGAACATGCTTTTCATTAGCTGAAATCCACCTTACCAACCATCTTGTTTGGATTTTGATCATTTACATGCAAGTTTATTATTTCCTGCATTGATGAAATCGACAGTTTGCACCCTACCTAGTACTTAATAAACTTGGTACTAAGGTACAGAAATAAACAAGAAAACTCTTGAGCATAAAATTTATAATTACAGTTTATCTTTTTTTTTTTTTTTTTTTTTTTGGTTTTTGGGCCACACCCTGTGACGCTCAGGGGTTACTCCTGGCCATGCGCTCAGAAGTCATTCCTGACTTGGAGGACCATATGGGAAACTGGGGGATCGAACCGCAGTCTGTCCTAGGCTAGCGCAGGCAAGGCAGGCACCTTACCTTCAGTGCCGCCACCCGGCCCCTCAGTTGCTTTTTCTATTGGCACTTGATGAAAATGGTTTTCCTATGTAGGTTTAATTGTTTCTTGGTATTAAATATTAGCTCACAGGCTATACTAATATTTTTCTACCAGATCCTGAAAACGTGTCTTTTCAAATATTTTAGCATAAGAAAATTTTTTTTTTTTTTTGGTTTTTGGGCCACACCCGGTGATGCTCAGGGGTTACTCCTGGCTATTCGCTCAGAAGTCGCTCCTGGCAGGCACGGGGGACCATATGGGGAACCAGGGGAATCGAACCACGGTCTGTCCTAGGTTAGCGCAGACAAGGCAGGCACCTTATCTCCAGCGCCACCGCCCGGCCCCTTAGCATAAGATTTAAACCCTCCAAGTCAGGGGACCTACAAACAAGTTAAGAGACAGCAGAATAGTGCTGCCACCCCACCCCTTTTCTGTGACTATGCTTGTACAGCAAATGTGTTTTACTCAGAATCCCCCATGACAAAGCTAAGGGTCATCTTCATAAGATTGGGCAAATAGAACCTTGACCTATTCTCTCAGTAGCATAATGAAAATAACAATAGCCCTGTTTAGGGCTGGGAAGATAACTCAAAGGATTGTAGTATGTGCTGTACATGTGGGAGTCGCAAGGTTCAAATCACAGTACCACATAGTACACAGTATCTCTAAGTAGTAATCTTACTTGGAGTCATCTCCAAGTAAGAGTAGTCCCCACACAACAGTGTTCATTATGGCACTTCCTTCCCCAGTAAAATAACTAAGAAAAAGAAAAAAAAGATAACTATTTATTATAAATAGGTCAATGACGTTCTATTAGTCTAAAGGCCAATAATATAATATTATTAGTCTATTTTGGGGTTTTTTTGTGGTTTTTGGGTCACACCCGGCAGTGCTCAGGGGTTACTCCTGGCTCCATGCTCAGAAATTGCTCCTGGCAGGCACAGGGGACCATATGGGGCACCGGGATTTGAACTGATGACCTTTTGCATGAAAGGCAAGCGTCTTACCTCCATGTTATCTCCCGGGCCCCCTATTTTGGTTTTTTAAAGACCCTACTTACCTAAATAAAAAGGCAGGTCTCTATTTATAGGCACTGAAAATTTGCATAAACTAAGCGCTTTGGACAGTGTTGTTAAAAATAGAAACCAAGAGGATCCTTGCCTTTCTCTCAGTTGCACAGGTTTCCAGAATCACTGGAGTCCCCTTCGGAAAAAAGAAAAAGGCCACATCTGAACACTTGCGTGTGAGCCCCTCCACCCTGTAATGCATTCGCATTGAAATTGAGTTGTTATGGTTCCATTTGGTGGCAGCTAGACTGTCCTGGACTACTTGTGTGTGAAATGTTATCATTCATCGTAGCAGATTCCGCTGTTTCATTAGTCACACGGATGCAAGCTCACATTTGGCAAAGTTATACAAATTAATTTTCATGTCTGATCTTATGGTACTTTGCAATGAACTTTGGATACTTACTTCCCAAGCCTTGGGAAGACCAGGAATTACAAGTTCCTTCTCATGAGATACTGTCTACTGTATGTGAAAATCCTCTTATTCTATGTGATTTTCTCTTTCTATTATGGAGGTTAGTGTTTTAAAAACAAAACTTTCATTCTTGAAAGCTTTGAAAGGGCCATTGTTTGATACGTATTTAACTCAAAGAGAAGAGCTAGTTCAGTTCAAGAGAGTGATAGAGGCTTACTAAGCAAACAGCCTATGAATTAGGCCCATTAACATCTCAATTTATTATTACGTTCAATTGATAACTGCTTTTTTCAGTTGAAAGATGAAATATATACATTTACTTTTATAACTCAGAACAGGAGCTGTAGCAATAGTATAGCTAGTAAAGTATCTTTCTGGCATGCAGCTGACCTGGGTTCAATTCTTAGCACCCCATCTTAGCCCCTGAGCATCACCAGGAGTGCAGAACCAGGAGTAAGTCCTGAGCACCACCAGGTGTGGCCCAGAAAGAAAAAGAAATGAGGACAGAACATAGCAGAACAATAAGCTTTTTCAACTTTGGCACTAATGAATATGTTATGGGGATTGACATATGTTGATGGTCACATGTCAAATGTTAAAATTGTACTGTTACACTATTCCCTTGACACACAATGAAATGGGAGCTTTGAACCCATTTCATTGTAGAGATCAAGAATATATAAATTGAACCTCTCTCACTTCCAGGACTACAGTTGTCCACTTCAGACACGAATTCTGGTGTGTCTTACTTCATTTCCAGAATGTTCCTACACATCCCGTGCCTAATAGATCCAGTTCTCATGAGCCCTCATTACTACTCGTGCCCTTTTTCCCTCCATAAAATGTTGTGCTTCTTGGTCATGCAAATAGTATCATACAAATCATCAGCCTTAATTTCTTTAGATGCTCTTACTGAGGCTGTTTACATTAACCTTAGTTTAAAGGTGAGTTCTGGGACAGAGAGAAGGTTGACCTAGCAGAAGCTGAATGTCAGTTGCTTCTAGTGTGAGAAGTCCTAATTTTCTCCTGTTTGCTTCAGTGGCAGTGCTGTGGGGCTTTTGGAGCAGATGATTGGAACCTAAATATTTACTTCAATTGCACAGATTCCAATGCTAGTCGTGAGCGCTGTGGTGTACCCTTCTCCTGCTGTACAAAAGACCCCGCAGTAAGTGATGTTCCAAACTTGTGCATCTCACCAGGAGGGGTGGTGGTAATAGTGGATGAGTGACTTCTTTTTCTATTTTGTTTACTTGTTTGGTTTGGGCCACACCCAGCAGCACTCAGGTTACTCCTTGGCTTTTCGGTCAGAAATTACTTCTGATGGTACTCCTGGGACCCAATGGGATGATGGGGAATCAACCCAGGTTGACCTAAGCAAGTCACCCTACCTGCTGTGCTATCACTCTGTTCCCTGTTTTGTTTGTTTTGGACCACATCCAATGGTGTTTGGGAATTACTTCTTGCTATGCAGTCAGCAATCACTTCTGGCAGTGCTCAGGGCACCATCTGGGATATTGCTGATTGAACCCATATAGGCCACAGACTACTTGCTTTGCAATTATTCTGATCACCTCACTTGTAGCTCCTTTCAGGGAGATGGTACTTCAATCTCACATCATGAAGAATAATGATTGTTGCATTAACTTAGTAGTAAGTGCTGGCTCCTTACCTATTCATTCTTGTGGCTTATTTAGTTGGAGCCTAAACAGATAATTTAAGTTGGAACACTCATAGTGGATGATACTGTCATTATTTTCTCTTTTCAGGGGGAATCATGGAGTTTAAGTAACTTTCCCAAGCTCAAATGTGAGCTTGCCAGACAGTGTATCAGTTTCATCTTCTATTGATTCTTTTGGAAGGACTGGCTTGTATAAGAGCTCTCTTATAGCTTGGGGTCAGTAATATTTTCTGGGTTAATTCTAGGAAAAATATCACTAGTTTAAGACAAGGTAAGTCTTGATTACTATTTAAGAAGATGGCAGCTGTCCTAACTCTTGAGTTATAATCAGTATAGGAACTTTAGTTTTATTTTATTTTTAAGAAAGTAAAGGAGGGGCCAGGACAATTCTACAACTTGTAGAGCATTTGCTTTGCCCCTGACTGGACTCGGTTTGATCCCTACAAGCCTACAATTATGGTCCCCAGAGCACCACGAGGATAGATTCCTAAGTACAGAGCCAGGAGAAACCTCTGACCATTCCTGGATGAAGGCATGGAAAGTTAATTAAATAAAAAAGAATTAAGAGACTGAAAAGTACTATTTATTACTGGCACCTATGTAACTGGAATATCCTGCTAATCCCTTTTGGGCTTTCTAATATGGGTTCTTTCTGTTTCTTTCCTCACTAGGAAGATGTCATCAATACTCAGTGTGGTTATGATACTAGACAGAGACCAGTAAGTAGAAGCTCATCTTGTTGCTTAGCATGAGGGTGTTGGGATCTTTGAATATGCATATACTGATGCTTGCTCTCTTCTTCCTTTGTGAAGGAAGTTGACCAGCAGATCATAATCTACACCAAAGGCTGTGTGCCCCAGTTTGAGAAGTGGTTGCAGGACAACCTAACCATTGTAGCTGGAATCTTCATCGGCATCGCATTGCTACAAGTGAGATGAGTTTCCTTTGTGATTGTCATAGGGAAATGCCCCTCATATGGTTGGTTGACATACCCAACCTTCCTAGCTTGTATTTTACTAAATCTCTGATTTGAGTTGCTGCTACTATGGGACATTTTAGGAAGAATTTTCTCCTTTTAAAGATGGAAAATACAGATGGGAATGGAAGTTGTCTGCTGGTACTGTGACATCTCCATGATGTCAGTTGTAGCATCATGACAGCAAGGCAGAAAGGCAGTCAAAACAAGGCTCCAGTGACCCAGCTAAGGCTCTGGGAGTTTCACAGACATGTTGTGCCCCTTCCTTCTCTGAATAGTATATTGAGGTTTAGTGAGGAAACAAAGCACTATTTTCCACCAACCCAAGAGTTAGACTTTTACTTTTTATGTAGATGGTCAAAATGGGAACAATTTTGAAAGAAAAAGGAGACGTACTGTATTTTCTGGCATATAAGACGACTTTTGAAACAAAAAAAAAGTCAACTGAAAATCAGGGGTCGTCTTATATGCCGAGTATATCCCGAAAAATATTTCAATATGCCACTAAATAAAAATTGTCTGAATATTGCCACAAAATGAACTTTCTAACTTGCACCAATCATAGCAAGGCTGCTTGGACCGCCTCTCTAACTCAGCCAATCCAAGCAGGCTTTTGATGCATGCAAATTAGACAATGTTCTGGACCCGAATCTACACTGTCAAAAGCCTGCTCAGATTGGCCAGAGTCAGAGAGGAAGTCTATTACAATATAACCTTTGAACCTTTGTTGTGATTGGTTCACTGTGGTACATACAGTTGCAGCACAGGAACGTTCTGTCTGATACAGCGAATATAGGCCTAAACCTATGTTTTAACTGCAAAATTAAGGGGTTGTCTTATACGCCCAGTCATCTTATACGCCGGCAAATACAGTAAATGGAAAGACATTCCCTACTCACTGAATGGAACACTTAATATTTTGAAGGTTGAAGTATTCCTCACACTGATCCACAGATTCAGTGAAAGCACTTGCAAAGTTCCAGCTACTTTTCTTGCAGAATGGACAGGCTAATCCTAAATGCATAAGGATATGCAAGGGACACAGAATAGACAAACTAACTGAGAGAGAACAAATTTGGAGAATTCAGAGTTACTATAATCAAGCTCATTTGTGCCCATGTAAGGTTACACTTATCTTGTGGAATAGAATTTAATATCCAGGAGAAGATTAATATTCTCATCAAATTTTAGTTTGCAAAGGAAACCAAGATCAGTCAATGAAGAAAGAAGAATCTTTTCAATAAAAACTGGTGCTATCTATTAAGAAAAAAGGAACCATAGAGCCCATACCTCACCATATTACATAAAATGTATTGTAGATCAACTCTAACTATAAAATTAGACAGTGTTTCCTAGAGATGATACTGTATTAAAATTAAAATTTGGTTAAGAATTTGAAAAGACATCTTTCCAAAGAAAATACAGATAACTGACATTTAAATGAAAGGCAATGCAACATGGGTAGGGAAATTCGAGTCACTAGCTTGATGTCATTCCTCTTCACACACTCTAAGATGACCCTAACAGAAAAGATAAACATGTATTACTAAGATTTATTGAGGTTATGAAGGAATTGGGACACTTACATACTGCTGAGAAGAATTAAAACATTGTATCCTCTTTGGAAAACAGTGTGTCATTGTTTTCATAATGTGAGAGAATCACCAAAATAACCCAACAGTTCTTTTCTTAGGTACAGTATACCTCAATGTGTTGAAAACATACAGATATTTATAGCAGAGCTCTAGATATGAGTCTAGAGTAGAAAATGAAGTCTTTGAACTGAAAAAATGGATAAATGGATAAACAAAGTATGGTTTATATGATGAAATATTACTTAGCTGTCAAAAGAATCAAACTACTGCATGTCATTCATGACAGTATGGATGAACCCAGAAAAAATGTTCTTCTGTGTTAAATAAATGAGCTTGGAAGGCTCTGTAACACATGTTCTCTCTATTTGAAATGTCCAGAATTGGCAAAAGGAAGGAGTCTGTTTGCCAATACTATAGGGATGGGAATGAGAGTGGCTGCTCATAGTACTTTCCTTTGTAGTTAATGAAAATATTCTTTAACTAGACAAAAATTAATCAGAATATATTGTTGGGTGTTCTGAAAATCACTTGAGTTATGCATTTTAAAAAATACTGATTTTATAGTATAGGAATTATATTTAGTTTTATAATTATAGAAGAGCATGATACTCAGTATCTCCATAATGAGCCTAAGAGATTCACAGTTTGCTTTTTGGTCTTTCTCTCTCAGATTTTTGGAATATGCCTGGCTCAGAATTTAGTGAGTGACATTGAAGCTGTGAGGGCTAGCTGGTAAAGCCCCTGCAATAGCTGTTGTAAGACACTGGATCAATCCAGTCTTCCTGACCTTCCAGCGTACCAGTGACAGCCATGCTGCATGGATCCTATACACATACCAGATGAAGCTGCCAATAACTGGTTTAAGGGGCGCTGAGGAGGGGGGGCTATTAAACTGGGAAATGCTGCTCACTGACAAAATTTTTAAAAATGTACCTGTGAAAGTCTCTGCACCATGCACCTCTATTGTAACCATGAATCTATGAAGGCCAGATACTTACCAAAAAAGGAAAAGGCAAGTAGGAACCCAGAGCTGGGAGAAGAAGCTGTGCTCTCATCATGCCTTGAGGGTCTGCCATTTGTTGCTTCACCTAAAGAAGTAAAACTCCTAAGACTCCATTTCTTGCCCAGGAGCTGTGGATTGTGCCAACCCGTCACTGTAAATTTCAAGTAACCATTACAACTATCATCCCTAAAGGAAGACATTTGTCTGAAGATTCCAATTTTGTGATCACATTCAACACATGACTCTCCTTAGTTATGAAGATCAGTGTCAAATGCATTGAGTATGAGCATTGGGATTCTGCCTAATACTGGACTTTAGCAAGACACATCTTTTTTAAAGTAGGCCTGAGCTTTACTTATTGATGAAATTCCAGGACAAAATGAGGTTAATGAACAGATATTAATATACTCTCTTATCCCTGTCCACAAAATTACTTGTTAAATTATTTAGAAACTGGAATATTTGGGTGTTTTGTTTGTTTTGTCTATGGATTATTCTTTTCTCCCCAAAGTGAAAGCTATGTTATAGTTTTTATTCCATTTAAAAATTTTTCTTACTCAGCTTGAGTATTTCTATTTTTTGTTTAATCTTATTTGCATATGTGAATCTAATCCAGCAGCTCTATTTTCTGCCATCTTTCCTTCAGAAATTTGTAAATGTGAATCAGCCTACATCTCTTTCAGTTTTGTAGTTGTGAGAGATGTGGTGTATCTTTCTGTGTGGTAGCAGCTGATAAGGACTCCACACCAGCATCCATAGATTCATTGTTTCTTACCACTGTCATGGACTTGTCTGCACAATGCCCCTCAGCCCGTTCTGTCTAAATGCAGTTCAACCCAATTCTAAACCAATGTTGACCAAACAACAAGCTTCTAATGAATCTTGTTTCATCTATTTATGTTGCTTTATTTTTAAAGAAAATGGAAAAAAAAAGTCACATGGCCAGAGCACCTCTGTGCACTTGGTGCAAACGCACCATCTCTTATTGGTAATAAAGCACAAATACTTTGAAGGAGGTGCATCAGCAGGGCAAATCTTTCTGTGTCACTAGGTGGGAATTCACTGTAAGTGCTGCTGCCCCTGACCTTGCTCCAGGTGAGAGCAACGAGTTCTGAGGTCTTAGCCAGCTGATGGCCATCAGAATTCAACTCAGCTGGGAAGTCTGGCACATGTGGAAGTCTCAGGCATAGTTACAGTGATGACACATTTGCCAACATAGGACTGAATAGCAGCTCTTACACACTGGAAATTTAATCAGGTTTTCTACTTCTGTTCATTTGTTGCACCTTTGTGGCTCATGAATGTGTCATTTTTCTCAGAGAAAGAACAAAATTCTGTTGTAAAATCTCATTTCTCAAGTTTGGGTGTGTTTATGACTGTGCTTTTGTGTGTCTTGCAATTAGAGAGGTGCAGTTCATCATGCAGGTGATGTCATTCTGGAGGGTCAGTCAGTTCAATGAGGAGAACAAAAACTCCTGATTTTTTTCAGTGTGCCCTCTACTTTACTCCTTGCTACAATCACCAGAATCAAGCAACCCTTTGGTTTATGTTGTGAAATGCCAAACAGGAAGTCAACTGATTTCTAAGTTTTAAATAATCACTCTTTATTTTTTACACTTGAGAGTGTTTGTAATAAAGACTGTCATTAATAAAGTTGGTTCTACCCCTGTATGGAGTCATGCCTTTAATTTTCTTTTTCTTGAACTTATACAGTTCTCCAGTCTAGTGTTTCTCCGACTTTATCCTGCATCAGAATTGCCTGAAGGAGTTGTTGAAACACAAAACACTGTGTTCTCTGTTTTTAGAATTTTTTTTGTGTGTGTGTGTGTGGTTTTTGGGTCATACCCGGCAGTGCTCAGGGGTTACTCCTGGCTCCATAATCAGAAATTGCTCCTGGCAGGTACGGGGGACCATATGGGACGCCAGGATTTGAACCGAAGACCTTCTGCATGAAAGGCAAATGCCTTACCTTCCATGCTATCTCTCCGGCCCCTAGAATTTCTTATGTTATGGATTTGTTTTGAGAGGGTACATTTTGGACCAATTTCTGCCAATGCTGCTCTCTGGGCAGTCTACCTGGAGAAGTCCTGCTCTGATCCTGTTCTCTGTGGGAAAAGGAGAGGGAACATTCTGTGGCTGAAGGTAGAAGAAGTTGTTTGTAGTTAGTTCATATGTCTGTTTATGTTGTAGAAGAATATTAAAGCTAGATTGGAATCAGAAATAGATATTCTCAGGTACTGACCTATTGTCAGTAACTAAATAAGACAAACAGCTAAATCCCTAGAGATCAATGATATACAAACCAACAAAGTAAACTGAAAGTGTTCTAAACTGGCTAATAATATAAAAAATTTGAATTCATGATCTAAATATCCTATTGAGGAAAATGAAGTGCATAGATACCAGCAATTCTTGAGCATCAGAAACTTCTCAGCAGAGTCCAAGATAAAGTGAGATTAGCTACAAAACTTTATCTTGCAGGTCTAAAGCAATTTGCAATTAGAGGTATAACTTCAGAAAATCTGTGACCTCTGTACAAAATTATCAAGATCAAAGGGTTTTGAAGTTATTTATGACAAAATTAAATATTTTTCTTGCACTGCTATCTAAAATTCTATTAAGAGCTGAACACTTTCGTATTTAAATGTAGGTATTTCTTTGCTTATGCATAAGGCTATAAGACACTAACCCCAAAATACTTAGAAACTGGTACTAATATAATAAATTAAGATGCTAAACATCTATAATATTTAGCATCTCAAGTTTTGATCAATTAAAAAGAGGATTTATTTTGAGAAAAGTTACAGCCTAAAATGAAAGTCATGTATAGAAGGTTTGAAGGTTATGTTGAAAGAAAAGACACTTTGGTCAAATTAAATTAATATTAAGAGATATTTAAATTGTATGTACAGAATTATTTTAATACTCACGTTTTTAGAAAAACTGGAAAGGATCTTAAATATTCTAGAATATAATCTTGGCATGGAACTAAGAACAAAATTGTAACATTATTAGAAAAACTGGCCAGTTATAAGTCAAAGTTTTCCACATAGAGCTAACCGCTTTCTTTTATCATTAGTTAAATTATGAAAGGCCATCAGCCTGGAACCTATAGAGGACTGTGGCTCCAGGAATCCAACTTGTCAATCTTTTGGCTCGACCTGATCTCTGATCGATAGGCACCAGTTTCCACAGTCTCATGTGCAGATAATCATCCAAAATGAACAGAATTTGAAGCTTTTTATTCCAGTGTTAAAAGGACAATTGTCTCAGGCATGTCCTATTCAGGAGGAATATTTAATTGGACACCTTGACTATTTACTGAATAGGAATATATTTGTAGTGTAAAAATACAGCTCAGGATTGATTTGGGGGGGTTGTTTTGGGGTCACACCCAGCTGCGTTCAGAGTTACTTCTGGCTCTAGGCTCAGAAATTGCTTCTGGCAGGCTCGGGGGACTATATGGGATGCCAGGATTTGAACCACCATGCTTCTGCATGCTATCTCTCTGGTCCCATGGATTGATTTTCATTAAACTATTTTCAGGAAACAAAAATGGGGTTTGCCTACTTAGGTTTTGGGTATTTGTTAAAGTATAGACAGACAATCGCCCAGCATATGTGTCTTGAAAACTTAAAACATTTTCAACAATTAAGTTGTATATAATATATATATATATATATAAATATAAGTTATGCAGCAAGAGCCAAAAGCTTCACTAAATGCTCAATTATAAAAACAAACGGGGGCCTGGAGAGAAAGCACGGTGGCATTTGCCTTGCAAGCAGCCGATCCAGGACCAAAGGTGGTTGGTTTGAATCCCGGTGTCCCATATGGTTCCCCCGTGCCTGCCAGGAGCTATTTCTGAGCAGACAGCCAGGAGTAACCCCTGAGCACCGCTGGGTGTGACCCAAAAACCAAAATAAATAAATAAATAAAAATAAAATAAAAGCAAACGGGGGAGAACAGGATTACCTCAGGCAATTACCTCTAAATTTATTTTTTTGGTTTTTGAGACAAAAATTCCTGCAGTAGAAAATCATGGGCAAAAGATCAGAAATAAAATCGAGGTTAATCAGCCTATTTGGTTTAAGAATGAAGAGGGGGGGGTAGAAAAAGGAGGGTGGAAGTTTTGGGGAAGGAGTATGCTTATATTTTTACAGGAAAAGATGCCCAACCAAGAAAGTGATGGGAAAGACCCTTCCAGTATCAAATGAAGAAGTTTGTCCAGGAGTCAGAAAAGTATTGATCAAAACTAATACTGGTAAAACACCACCACTATGTTTTTAGTTATGATTAATTACCATTTTGAACATATTGTTAAGGTATACATGTGAGTGGGGCCAACTTACCTGCTTTCACGAGGCTTCTGCAGGTGCTTCTGGGCCGGGTTTGTACCAAAACCAGAAGTCCTAGCATTTGAACATCAGTCCTGCTGAGAAGCGTGGACGGGATCAGGCTCCACCCTTTGTGGGCTTGGCCAGCTCCACTCCTTTGAGGTGGCTTCTGCAGGTGCTTTTGGGTGAGGTTGGTGGCTGAGGAACTCAACAGTTTGCCTGACTTGCTCAAGAGTGGTTGATGCTTTCCGGTGGCCTGAAGAAGAGGGGCCTAAAGGACAGCTTTTCTGGAACCAGAAGGACACACTGCTCCACTTTGCCGGAGCTTTGCTAGCAGGCCATATCCTGATCATTGTAATAACCTGTATGGCTAGAAGACTGATACACTCTTGGGAGTCTGGGAAGGATACTCAGTGAGGGGTTTAGAGCACTTCAGTATCTTCTCTGTAACAATGGGGTTCAAGCAGTTGCAAACTCTCCAGGTTCCCTGTAGCTGCTCTACAAGGCATGCCCATGCCCACCTGAGGAAATGTTGGGAGCAGGCTAACACACTCTGCTGCCTCTGCAAGACTGTAGCTGTGGGAACTTGCAGCCTGATATCTGAGGGGTTTGGCCCATCTGTACTTGTTCCCAAATTGAGAAGCAGGGTCACACGGGCTATAAAACACACTGTGTGCAATGAGTACTTGAATACATTGTATTCACTGTATATACACTGTATCTTGCCAGTGAGAGCAGTAGGGAGGTGTATGTGGGCTTCGATGCCATTGGCACAGGAGACGGCACATACCCACGGATCTCCCCGGTCTCCAGGGCTTTGGACCTGCAGGGGTCATGCTCGGTGAAGGACATACTCGGTGCATCTCCAGTTTGGAGAGGAAGAGCATCCCCTCATAATGCTGCTTCCAAAGAGAGTTGGGGCACATCTCCTTGCTGCAGGAGACAGCAGCCTCCTTTTTACACATGTCACACATTTGCCAGGGACACCTCCCACTTTCCTGCAGGCCCCTTAGTGAAGTTGAGGCAGTCTGCATGGTGTTCTTGGTACTTAATACTCTTGATCCTCCTGGGGGGCACCCATTCATTGGAGATCACAAAGCCTTTACCCAGGGCATACAGAATGACTACTACAATTCTCTGGAGTACAGGATTGTTCTCTCCATCATTCTCCTAGCAAATTAACTCAACCTTCTTGAGCTTCCTGAAGTAGAAATCTCTTTCTTAAAATCTTCAATAAGTTGGTCTGCTGCATGAATGCAGCTGCTTCCTGATCCCCGTTGCTCACACCAAGGTTCTTATCTGCCGCTCCCAGTCCAGCCTTGGGCAGTAGTCCTATGTCTGTAGGGCTGTACTGCTAGAGCTGAGAGGTTTCTTCTGTTTGTTCAGAGCAGGATCAACAACAGATGCCACAGCAGTCTTAACCTTGTCTGACTACAACAGGGTCTTTCCATCATCGATTGCATAAAAACTTCTTAAACCACTGAACAAATTCAAACTTGTTCTGAAACTTCCCTTTTACTAACTTGTCCACAGGAATTATTTTGTCAACACTGTACTATTTTAAATTTCTGAATATATTGGGTCACCCACAGCACTATGGGTTACTCCTGGCTCCATACTCAGAAATCGCCCCTGGCAGGGTGTAATATGGGATGCCAAGATTCGAACACCGTCCTTCTGCATGTAAGGCAAACAACTTACCTCTATGCTATCTTTCTGGCCCCATTTATTAATATTCTTTTTTGTATGTTTATCTTTTTATTATCTTTTACAGTAATATTTTTAAAAAGTAAATATTTTCACAACTTTCTCAGAATGCAAAATACAACAATAAAAATACCATCTTACAATTTGAAGTCTACTCATCTTAGCTTCTAATAAAGTCATGTCTCAGATAGAATTTTCAAATTATATTAGAGGTAAGTTTGCTATGTCAATTAACAATGTGAAACCAGTAAAACAAGATAGAAAGTTTGAGTATTTATATTTTTGTAGTTACAAAACAAAGTTGAGGGGTGAAGAGATAGCACAGGTTTAATATTGAGTACTTCTTATCGTCTCTAAAACATCACCAAGAGCAATCCCCGACTATATAAACTATATAAAATAAATTAATAAGTAAATTTGAGGCCATATGATTTAAGATGATTGTCTCTAGAGCCAATCTGCCTGGCTACCTAAATTTGTTTAGTTGATTGGTTTGGGGCCACATCTGGCAATGCACAGGACTTAACCATGGCTCTGCATTCAAGAATCTCTACTAGAAGTACTCAAGGACCATAAAGGATACCAGGATCAAACTCAAGTCAGCAGTGTGCAAGGCAAGAACCCTGCCTACTGTGCTCTCATCTGTCCCTGGATTTCTGTGATGATCAGTGTAAATTACTATCTCTTAGTTTTCTTTTTTTTAAAATATCTTTAAACACCGTGATTATAAATATGATTGTAGTTGTATGATTTCAGTCATGTAAAGAACACCCCCTTCACCAGTGCAACATTCCTACCACCAGTGTCCCAAATCTCCCTCCTCCCCACCCCCACGCACATCTGTACTCGAGAGAGGCTTTCTACTTCCCTCATTCATTCTCATTGTTAGGATAGTTCACAATGTAGTTATTTCTCTAACTGCACTCATCACTCTTTGTGTTGAGCTTCATATCATAAGTTGCACCTTCCAACCCTCATCTCTTCTGTCTCTGAGAATTATTGCAAAATTGTCTTTCATTTTTCTTAAAACCCATAGATGAGTGAGACAATTCTGCTTCTATCTCACTCGCTCTGACTTATTTCACTCAGCATAATAGATACCATGTACATCCATGTATAAGAAAATTTCATGACTTCATCTCTCCTGACGGCTGCATAATATTCCATTGTGTATATGTACCATCGTTTCTTTAGCTATTTGTCTGTTGAATGGCATCTTGGTTGTTTCCAGAACCTGGTTATTGTGAATAGTGCTGCAATAAATATAGGTGTGAGGAAAGGGTTTTTGTATTTTATTCTTGTGTTCTTAGGATATATCCCTAGGAGTGGAATAGCTGGGTCAAATGGGGGCTCAATTTCCAGATTTTGGAGGAATCTCCATATCGCTTTCCATAGAGGTTGGACTAGACGCATTCCCATCAGCAGTGGATAAGAGTTCCTTTCTCTCCACATCCCCGTCAGCACTGCTTGTTTTCCTTCTTTGTGATGTGTGCCAATCACTGTGGTTTGAGATGGTACCTCATAGTTGTTTTGATTTGCATCTCCCTGACGATTAGTGATGTGGAGCATTTTTTCATGTGCCTTTTGGCCATTTGCATTTCTTCTTTTACAAAGTGTCTGTTCTTTTCTTTTCCCCATTTTTTGATGGAGTTAGATTTTTTTCATTGTAAAGTTCTGTCAGTACATTGTATATTTTGAATATTAGTCCTTTATCTGATGAGTATTGGGTGAATAATTTCTCCCACTCAGTGGGTGGTTTTTGTATTCTGGGCACTATCTCCTTTGAGGTGCAGAGGCTTCTCAGCTTAATATAGTACCATCTGTTTATCTCTGCTTCCACTTGTTTGGAGAGTGCTGTTTTCTCCTTAAATGATTTTAGTCTCAATGTCATGGAGTGTTTTACCTACATGTTGTTCTATATACCTTATAGTTTCAGATCTGATATCAAAGTCTTTAATCCCTTTGGATTTTACCTTCATATATAGTGTTAGCTGGGGGTCTGAGTTCGCTTTTTTTGAAAGTGGCTAGCCAGTTGTGCCAACACCACTTGTTGAAGAGGCTTTCCTTGCTCCATTTAGGATTTCTCGCTCCTTTATCAAAAACTAGGTGGCTGTATGTCTGTGGAACATTCTCTTAGTACTCAAACCTATTCCACTGATCTGAGGGTCTGACTTTATTCCAATGCCATGTTCTCTTGATAACTATTCCTTTGTAATACAGCTTAAAATTGGGGAAAGTAGTGCCTCCCATATTCCTTTTACCAAGGTGTGCTTTAGATATTCAAGGGTTTTTATTGTTCCAAATGAATTTTAGAAGTGTTTGATCCACTTTTTTGAAGAATGTCATGGGTATCTTTAGAGGAAGAACGTTATATCTGTACGATGCTTGGGGAGTGTTGCATTTTAATTGTTGATTCTGCCAATCCATGAGCAGGGTTTGTGTTTCCATTTCCATGTATCCTCTCTTATTTCTTGGAGCAGAGTTTTATAGCTTTCTTTGTATAAATCCTTCACATCTTTAGTCAGGTTGACTCCAAAATATTTGAGTTTGTGTGGCACTAATGTGAATGGGGTGTTTCTTAATATCCATTTCTTCCTTATTACTATCGGTGTATAGAAAAGCCATTGATTTTTGTGTGTTAATTTTGTAACCTGCCACATTGCTATAGGAATCTATCATTTCTAGAAGCTTTTTGGTAGAGTCTTTAGGGTTTTCTAAGTAGAGTATCATGTCATCTGCAAACAGTGAGAGCTTGACTTCTTCCTTTCCTATCTGGATTCCCTTGATATCTTTTTCCTGTTTAATAGCTATAGCAATTACTTCCAGTACTGTGTTGAAGAGGAGTGGTGAGAGAGGACAGCCTTGTCTTGTACCAGAATTTAGAGGAAAGGCTTTTAGTTTTTCTCCATTGTGGATAATATTTGCCATTGGCTTGTGGTAGATGGCCTTAACTATATTGAGAAAAGTTCCTTTCTTACTGAGGGCTTTTTTAAATTAAGAATGATTAAATTTTTTAAATTAAGAATGATTAAATTTTTTAAATTAAGAATTATTTTTAAATTAAGAAGAATTAAAATTATCAAATGCTTTCTCTGCATCTATTAATATGACCATGTTATTTATATTTTTCTTGTTGTTGATGTTGTGTATTGTGTTGATAGATTTACATATGTTCAACCATTCTTGCATTCCTGGGATGAAACCTACTTGATCATAGTGAATGATCTTCTTGATGAGGCATTGGATCCTACTTGCCAGGATTTTGTTGAGGATCTTTGAATCTGTGTTCCTCAGGGATATTGGTCTGTAATTTTTTTGGCAATATCTTTATCTGCTTTTGATATTGAGATGATGTTGGTTTCATAAAAACTATTTGGAAATGTTCCTGATTTTTCAATTTCATGAATGTGCCTGCCAGGATTGGTATTAGTTCCTCTTGAAAGGTTTGAAATAATTCATTCGTGAATCCATCATGGCCTGGGCTTTTGTTTTGGAGCAAACTTTTGATTATGTATTTAATTTTCTCAATAGTGATGGGGGTGTTTAGATATGCTATGTCCTCTTTATTCGACTGTGGAAGGTTAAAGAGTTCAAGAATTTAACCATTTCTTCCAGATTTTCATAATTAGTGGCATAGAGTTTCTCAAAGTAGTCTCTGAATACCCTTTGAATCTCTGCAGTATCTGCAGTATCTGTAGTACCTGTAGTATCCCGCTTTTCATTTCTACTATAGGTTATCAAGGTTCTCTCCTGCTTTTCCTTTGTAAGTTTTGCCAATGGTCTATCAATCTTGTTTATTTTTTTTAAAAAAGCCTACTTCTGCTTTCATCGATCTTTCAGATGGTTTTTTGGTTGCAACTTCTTTGATTTCCACTCTTATCTTTTTTATTTCCTTCTGTCTCCCTATTTTTGGTTCCTTTAGTTGATCATTTTCTAATTCTATAAACTTTGTTATAAAACTATTCATCCCTGCTCCTTCTTCCTTCATGTGTGCTTGCAAAGGTATAAATTTTCCTCTCAATACCGCTTTTGCTATGTCCCATAGGCTCTGCTAGTTTGTGTTCTCAATGTCATTTTTTCCAGGAATATTTTGATTTCCTCTTTGATTTTATCTCAGACCCACTGGTTGTTCAGTAGTAGGCATTTAATTTTGAGCTGTTAAAGTTTTACTTGTGTGTCCCTTTGTATTTCACATCTAATTTCAGAGCCTTGTGGTCTGCAAAGGTAACCTGCAAAATTTCTATCCTCTTGATTTTATGGAGGTATGTTTTATGTGCCAGTATGTGGTCTGTCCTGGAGAATGACACATTTACATTGAAAAAGAATGTGTATCCAGGTTTCTGGGGGTGGAGTATCCTATATACATCTACTAGGCCTCTTTCTTCCATTTCTCTTTTCAAGTCTAGTATTTTTGTTGGGTTTCAATCTGGTTGACCTCTCAAGTGTTGACAGGCCTGTATTGAGGTCTCCCACAATTATTGTATTATTATTGATATCCTTTTACAGATTTGTCAATAACTGTATTAAATACTTTGCTGGTCCTTCATTGGGTGCATATATGTTTGGGAGAGTGATTTCTTCCACCTGTATATATCCCTTGATTGTTACAAAATGTCCATCTTTGTCCCTTACAACTTTTCTGAGTATAAAGTTTGATATTAATATGGCCACTCCAGCTTTTTTAGGGGTGTTGTTTGCTTGGATGATTTTCCTCCAGCCTTTGATTTTTAGTCTATGTTCATTCTGACTATTCAGGTGTGTTTCTTGTAGGCAGCAGAAGGTTGGGTTCAGATTTTTTATCCATTTCACACTCTGTGTCTCTTAACTGGTGCATTTAGTTCATTGACATTGAGAGAGATCATTGTCATGGGATTTAGTGCCATCTTTGTGTAAAGTTGGTGTGTTTGTTGGTTTGTCTTGTCTTAAATTAGACCTTTCAGTTTTTTCTTTTAAGGCTGGTTTTGAGTCTTTAAAGTTTCTTAGCCGTTGTTTATCTGTATATACTTCCTTCAAACCTGAAAGTCAGTTTGGCTGGGTGTAGTATTCTAGGCAAAGCATTTATTTCATTGAATTTTGTCATTATATCTCACCACTGCCTTCTGGCCTTGAATGTTTCTTGTGACAGGTCTGCTGTAAGTTTTAAGGTTGCTCCCTTTGATGTAATTTCCCTTTTTGATCTTTCTGCTTTCAGTATTCTGTCTCTATCTGTGGGATTCATCATTGTGACTAGGATGTGTCTTCAGTATTTTTTCTGGGGTCTCTTAGCTTGTACTCTGTGGGCATGCAGGATTTGGTCACATGTATTCTTTAGCTCTGGTAGTTTCTCTGTGATGATGTTCTTGACTGTTGATTCTTCCTGGGTCTCTGGGACTCCAATGATCCCTAAGTTGTTTCTGTTGAGCTGATCAAAGACTTCTATTCTCATTTGTTCATATTCTTTGAGTAATTTTTCCATTGTCTGATCATTTGCTTTATGGCTTTTTTTTCCAATCTCTTCTGTGTATATAGTTGTTAAACATCTCATCCTCCAACTCACTAATTCTTACCTCAGCTGCTGTACATTCTTGGAGAGCTTATCTTTTGAGTTTTTTAATTCACCTACTAAATTTTTCAGAGCTGTTATTTGACCTCATATTTCAGCTTGGAGTTTTCTGATTTCTATCTTCATATTCTCTTGATTATTATTAGTGTTCTCTTCTATACTTTGAGTTCTGAGAACATCCTCCATATTTTTTCTCTAAACTCCATATCTGAAAGATTAACTAGGTGGTTGGCCGTTGTCAGTGTTGCATATGTAAACATTTCTAATCTTATCATGATTTGGAATTTCTATGTATAAACATTTCTGGACCCACCCTGATCCTACCCTGATCAGTGATTGGACCCTACTCTAGGGTGGGACCTGGCTTTCTGGACCCACCCTGATCTTACCCTGATCAGTGATTGGACCCTACACTAGGGTGGGACCTGGCTTTCTGCC
>PVKC010009915.1:0-26377 GCA_004027635.1 Crocidura indochinensis | reverse complement strand
ATCATGTGTGTGGACAAAAGAACCAAATCATCCCCCCAAATATATATTGTTCCTTAATAGTTGTAAAGAAGAGACAACCAGTAGGTAATTGAGGAAGATCTGGTTAGATTTTTAAGCATCAAGTGCAGTAAAAACAATTGGTTCAACAGACTGAGTGGTTTGAACAATGTTGTCTGGAGGTATTACCAGCTCATCTTTGACTCACTGAATTTTAGCAACTGTTATTCCACTGGTGAGGCCACCCAGTGAGTTTTTTATTTCACCTAACAAGTTTTTCAGCTTTGTCATTTCTATTTGAAGTTTTTCATTTTTACTCTCATATCTTCTTGAGTCTTTGTGTGTGTGTGTGTGTGTGTGTGTGTGTGTATTTGTGTGTGTAATAATATCTTTATTTAGGGCCAGAGGGGTGGCACAAGTGGTAGGGCATTTGCCTTGCATGTGCTATCCTAGGACAGACCTCAGTTTGATCCCCTGGCGTCCCATATGGTCCCCCAAGCCAGGGGCAATTTCTGAGCACATAGCCAGGAGTAATCCCTGAGTGTTACCAAGTGTGACCCAAAAACAGACAAACAAAAATATTTTTATTTAAACTCCATGATTACAAACACAATTGTAGTTGGGTTTCAGCATAAAAAGAACACCCCTGTCCTTCACTAGTGCAGCATTCCCACCACCAACATATCTTATTGAATCTTATTGGCTGTTTGTTCCACAATTTCTTTGAGTTCCTTGAACATCCTCAACATTTTCTTCAAAATCTTTATCAAAGAGGCAATATGGAAGCTGATACAAGTTGGGTCTTTGGAACCACCATCTTCATTGACTAAGTGAATTGAGGTTCTGTATTACTTTTCTTTGTGACCACAGCAGTGTGGTGATGTGTGTGTGTGTGTAAGTGTGTGTTGTGGTGTAATTCATTAAAAGATATGTACAGCTGCAGAGCAAAGTGGAACAACTGCCCTTGGGCCTCACTAACCTGGGTGAAAAAGACTCCTGAGTCACATAGGGAACCCCACTGCTGGTCTGTCTGTCTGCCTCATTATTTTTAGGACTATGTCTGGCTTTGAACCCTGGCACCACATAGTTTCCTAAGTACTAAGCCAAGAATGTAGGCTCTGAACATTGCCAGGTATGACCACAAAATTAAAACAAATAAAATAAGTCAACAAATTCTCCCCTAGTTCCAAACAAAACTTGAGTGTAGGAGACACACATATCTGGGGCTTAAGAGATATACAGCATGTAGAGCTCTTGCCTTGAATATCGCCAACTGAGATCACTTCCTAGGCATCTCAAATAGTCCCTCGGGCACCACCAAGAATAATTTCTAAGCACAGAGCCAGGAGTAAGTTCTGAGCACCGCCTCTCCCCAAAAATCAAACAAACAAACAAAAAATCACACTTCTCTTTCCTATCTTACCCCTAC
This sequence comes from Crocidura indochinensis, assembly GCA_004027635.1. Lineage (NCBI taxonomy): Eukaryota > Metazoa > Chordata > Mammalia > Eulipotyphla > Soricidae > Crocidura > Crocidura indochinensis. The sequence continues at coordinate 24,951 of PVKC010009915.1, read as the reverse complement.
CCCTAAGGCGACCCAGTTTTACTCAGAAGCAAGACTTGGTGTTGCCACAGATAATCTGATTCACAGTTTCAAAGCTCTTTGCTGTTAATTCCATCTTTGTGGTTGCCACATTTGAGTACCTTTTTTGGAGGACTTACTCAAGACAGTCATTCTCTGGACTCAGGAGCATTCTAGGAGTGCCACTTCCAGTAAAGCCTGGGCTCCCGTGGTCATAGGGGACCCCATCACGCAGCTGTTTGCTATTGTTCACGTCCAGATTCACATTTAATTGTCCTGCTCTTCTAAGTCTTTAAGATAGTCAAGGGAGCATTAGCTCACAGAAAATAATTAAAAACACCTTTGGAAAAGTGCAGCTGGAAATGCAAACATGAGAGTCAGTCATGCTAATCGCGGTTTTTCAGGGAAGGAGTTATTTCTCTACCTTGTACCATTTTCTTAATAATTTTTGAAAAAGCTATTCCGCCTCCGATTTTCTGATTCATTGACTTTCAGGGCAAAATAAGGCCATGGAGATGCATAATTTTCCCAGGGTCTCCCGGATGGCGGGTTATAAAGCTGTTTTAGGATCCTGTCTGGATTCTGCACTGCCAGTCTCAGTCTTACTGCAAAGCCCAGTACACCCGCTGGAAACTAGCCTTCATCATCTTCTCTGCCTCCCTCCGAGAGTGAGTTTCATTAAAAAAGGATGAATGAACTAGACATAATTAGCCTTTTTTTTTTTTTTGCTCAGGAAAGCAGAGGAATTACACAGTTGTCTCATCACCATACTCTAAAGACTCTTTGGTTGGGGAGGGCTGAGAGATGAGACTCTTTCCAGGAATATGTTATCTTGATCCTGTTGTGTCATACTGTGTTGCTCCGTTGTTGAAATCTTATTTTGCAAACATGTCAACTTGTATAGTCATGTAAAACATCTTGGGCATCAGGGGCCGGAGCGATGGGCACAGCTGTAGGGTTCTTGCCTTGCATGCGACTAATCTAGGACAGATGGCAGTTCAATCCCCCCCACACACACACACACACACACACGCACACACACAGGGCGTCCCATATGGTCCCCCAAGCCAGGAGCTATTTCTGAGCGCATAGCCAGAAGTAACGGTTGTGGCCAAAAAACAAACGAAAGACTGGCAAGATTGAAAGATGTTTCTGACATCTATGAAACAAAATAAATTTAATTTGGGGGGGGGAGCTTTTTGTAATGTTGGGGTTTCACCCAGTGGTGCTCAGGAGTTACTCCTGACTCTGTGCTCATAATTTACTCCCAGCAGGCTTGGGGGACCATATGGGATGCTGGCTCTAAGCTTAGAGATTACTCCTGACAGAATGGGAAGGTGGAAGGGTCATATGGGATGCCAGAGACTGAACCCAGGTCAGCACAACTAGTGCTCTACTCCTACACAGCTCTTGGGTACCCAAAACAGGATTCTTGCTACTTGAAGATGTGCTGATGAAAACTCATGTCCCTAAAACCTGTATTATTTCTAATTGTAATATTTTTTTATTCTAGCAAACTTATATATCCTTAAAGATAATGGGGACACAAAGCAAGGCATCATGTCACAATTTGTGTCAGGTTAGCAGTTTGCCTTTTTGTAAATGAAAGGGCTAGTATGAATTTAAGTGGATTGTCAAACTACTTTTAGAAAATTAAGTATTTGTCTTGCATGCAGGATGGCTGTTCAAATCCCATCATCCCATATGGTTCCCTGAGCCTGCCAGGATTTCTGAGCGTAGAGCCAGGGGTAACCCCTGAGTGCTGCCGGGTGTGACCCAAAAACCAAAACAAAAAAAAAAATTAAGTTAAAAAAAAAGAGTATAGTTAAGTTTAAGATTGATTTCTATAAAACATACTTGAATGTGCACATTTTGCAATACATGTCTGCATGCACAATCCATCTGACCCAATTTGAAGGTCTCTAGTTATGAGGTTTAAATAAGTTCACACAGTTAGGTTCTTAGAAAAAAACCTTACTATCTAATTAGCACTTTGCAGAAGTAGGTTTTTACTATTGATATTTTTAGATTCCTTGTTCAGAAAGAATTTTGTGTAAACTTGAGTTCCTATCTTTCTTTCTAGACTTATATTCCAGTAGCCACTATCCTTTAGAATTACATGACTGATTTTCAGGAATATCTGTTCCCTCAGTATTAGAAGCATGATTTCATTCTTCTCATGAATCCAACTTCATTCTAATTATAACAGCTAAGAGTTCTTGTCAAATCCCATTTAGTTTGGTTAGTGCAAAAGAGTCCTTAGGATATACATAACCTTCTTTATGTGTGGACCTAGCCAGAGAGTAAAGTTCCATTAAGTTAGAGGACCCCGGGGGGGGGGGGTGGCGCTGGAGGTAAGGTGCCTGCCTTGCCTGCGCTTGCCTAGGACAGACCGCGGTTCGATTCCCCAGGTTCCCATATGGTCCCCCAAGCCAGGAGTGACTTCTGAGTGCATAGCCAGGAGTAACCCCTGAGCGTCAACGGGTGTGGTCCAAAAATCAAAAAAGTTAGAGGACCCTGCAATTTTATAATTACTGTTAGGATTATTGGATAACTGAAGAAATAGAATACAGAATGGAAAATATTGTGATTGTGTGTGATACTTGAAATAGTCGTATTTGAAGAACAGAGCAGCAAGAATATTGTATCATTCTTATAATATTATGCTATTAAATATGGCAATTATGCTATAAGATATAGCATAATAGTAATAAGAACATAGGCCAATGTCTGCTTTGCCTTTGACTGATGTAGTTTGTTGATAGGTCATTGATCTAGTCTGTGCTGCTTGAAACACAGGTAAGAGAAAATATACATATAATGTCTTTTAGTTGTTGGCTGATCAATACCAGTGATAAGTAGAAAAAATAAACTCTGTGTTGAGATAATAAACTAGGGGATGAGATTCTTCAGTAGAAGATAATATGGCAGATGGGAATAGGTACTGTCTTTTTTTGTTTTTGTTTTTTGTGCCACACCCGGCCATTCTCAGGGGTTACTCCTGGCTCTGTGCTCAGAAGTTGCTCCTGGAAGATACAGGGGACCATATGGGATGCCAGGTATCAAACCAGGGTCCATACCAGGTTGACAGCATGCAGCAAAGCAAATGTCCTACCACTGTGCTATCAATCTGGCCCTGTACTGTCTTTTTTAAGATTCGAAAAATCCCGTGTATGGATTAGAGCACTATTACTATTTATTGAATATGGCTAACCCAGGTTTTATCTCCAACACCACTTAGGGTCCCTCAAGCCCCACCAGGGGTAATCCCTGAGCACAAAGCTAGGAAAAAAGGGGCCCGGGAGATAGCATGGAGATTGCATTTGTCTTTCATGCAAAAGGTCATCGGTTCGAATCCCGGTGCCCCATATGGTCCCCCTGTGCCTGCCAGGAGCAATTTCTGAGCATGAAGCCAGGAGTAACCCCTGAGCACTGCTGGGTGTGACCCAAAAACCAAAAAAAAAGCTAGGAAAAAGCCCTGAGCACTGCCAGGTGTGGCTCCAAAATATATTAAAAATCCTATATATGATTCTTATTTTTTGTTTCATTGGGGTCACACCCAAAAATATTTTTGTTTTTTTGGGATCACACTCTTAAATCTGTTTCTCCATCCTGTGCCCTTAGAAATCCCTCCTGGCTCAGAGGACCATAAGGCATGCCGGGAATTGAACCCAGGTCCATTTTTGGACAGCTGTATGCTAGGCCAATGTCCTACCACTGTGCTGTCACTCCAGCCCCTGTATATGATTCTTTTTTTTTTTTTTTTCGTTTTTTGGGTCACACCCGGCAGTGCTCAGGGGTTACTCCTGGCTCCATACTCAGAAATTGCTCCTGGCAGGCACGGGGGACCATATGGGGCACCGGGATTTGAACCGATGACCTTTTGCATGAAAGGCAAATTCCTTACCTCCATGCTATCTTCCAGGCCCCTATGATTCTTAATTTTACCATTTAACCTGCTCTTTGGTTTTGGGTAAATTATGGAATCTCTCTGGGAATTTCTAATCTATAAAAATGATGATTATAATGCATTATAGCATTCTTAGAATTCTTAGAATGTGAATATTGAACATACACCTAGCATATAATAAACACCGGTGACTATTTTAGCATTGCCATTTCTTATTATCAATATTTATTGAACTTTGGTTCTTGATTCATACGGATCTCAGAGCATATGCCTAGGGGGCTTTCCTGTAGTATGGAAACTGCTGTGACTTTCTCCACTGCAGGAGTATAAGTTCCTGTAAGCTTAAAACATAATATTTGTTAGTGTCTAGTTCAGCAGTTCTGTCCTAAAAAAATGTTGGATTTCTCAAAAATCATTTCTTTACACAGGAATGGAAATTTATCATGAGAAGAAATCATTGACTGTAATATCTTTTAAAAAAATTACTTCCTTAAGCTAGGAAAATATTTTAAAGGTTGCAAATGACCCAGATAAGAAATATTTTTCACTTACTACCTGAAACTAGAACCATGGCAGTTTGGCGTTATAAATCAGTTAAGCAATTATTTTAGTTAAGAACTTTCTGGACGGTCATTTCTGGGATGTGACATAGAATGGCTCAAGAAGCAGATTTTGCTTTGCCAATTGCAGAAATCTTCTTTATAGACTGAAGGGAAAATCTCAAGTTTCTGCCAATATCATTTTTCACTGGCAACTCAAAGGGATTTTTGAATCATTATTTTGTAGGATTTATCAGGAAGTTTAAGTCCAAGATTAAATTAATCAGAGGACACAAGATTGAGTTTCAGTTTTCTAGGTTTGAAAACTACTTAATTTGTTATTAGGTTGAACATTTATCATATTAGTATCCACAACAAGGGTATTGAAATACAACAATGCGTAATTCTCTTAAGAAGATTCTGCAGGGGACTGAAGTAATAGTACAGCAGGTTAAGATACTTGCCTTGCATATGGCCGGCCTAGGTTCAATCCCCAGTATCCTATACAGACCCCATCAACACCAAGAGTAATTCTTGCATACAGAGCCAGGAGTAACCACTGAGCCTCACCAGGTATGGGTCAAAAAGCAGCCCTCCCAAAAAAGAAAGAAAGAAGTATAAGACCTTACACATTTAATATATCCTCTGATATATTAAACTCTTGGAGTACAGAGATCTATAATTCTCTCAAATGTGTTCACATGTGCATTTGATAAATAAGCTATCATCTTCCAAACTGCTTTTAAGGTCTTCCGAAAAGAAAAAGTATATAAGAAAATAGAGAAGGAAGAGAGTTCTTTTTGTAATGTAGTAGATATGAAATCTTTAGCTGTTCTCTCTGTGTTAGAAAATGGCTGTTTGTTGTGGTCTAGCCATGTAACCTTAAATGAATCACTCAATATTTCTCAGCTTCATTTCCATATTTATACAGAAAAATAAATATGTTTACAACACCTTTCTAAGGTGATGGTCAAATAAAACAATGGATGTAGAAACATACTAGAAGCTATTTTTTTGAATAAAAACTATAAATGAGGGCCAACAAGATAGCACATTGGGACTTGCCTTGTATGAAGTAATTTGGGTTTAATCCCAGAATCCCATATGGTCTCTCTCTGAGCAGCCAGCCAGGAGTGAAAGCCAGGATTAATCCCTGAGCACTGCTTGGTAGGGCCCCCTAACAAAATAAAACAACTCTATAAATGAACCATGTTATTCTATAAATATTTATTAAACATCCATCTCCCCTAAGTACAAGAATAAAATTTCTAATGAGATATGGTCATTAATGATAGGAATGAACAGTTTACCAAGTAGAGATTAATAAGCAAACCACTTAAATATCATAGGAGTTAACGACATAGATGATTTCTACTCATGGAACTGGATGACTGAGGTGAGATGTGCAGGGTTTTAGTCCAGAAATTTTGGAGCTCACATTGCTGTATAAAGACTATTCATGTTTAAGAAATTGATGCTACTTAAAACAGGGAAGGAGTTGGAAGGTAAGAAATCATTGGACTCTTTGCCAAAGTGCTTATTAAATAGGTGGAAGGAAGAAGAGGGCAATTGTTGGCAAAACTGAGGTTAAGACTTATGTGGACAGATGGCTTGAGTCTTAAAGGAGAAGACATTTTGATATGCCAAGGGAAAGAGAGAGCCACCGAAGAGGTGCACTATCAGCCTTCGTGCTTGGGTTTTGGGATCAAAAGTCTTACCTTCAGAGACTAGAGGAAGGATTGATCCAATAAGAGAAGGGAGGAGTCTGTGAGAAGAGTGAAGATATATAAGTTACAGTAAGAACATATTTGTAGCAGATAGAGCACCTGGGTTATGCCAAAATCTGCTCTTTTATATTTAGCCTTTTAGGAATCTGCAGACGTATTAACATTTTTTTTTTGTTTATTTGATTTTGGCCAAATCCATCGGCACTCAGGGGGGTAATCCTGGTTCTGGGCTCAGAATTCACTCCTGGCAGACTTGGGTAACCACATAGGATGCCGGAGATCGAACTAAAGTCTGTCCTGGGTCAGCAGAGCGTAAGGCAAATGCCCTACCTCTGTGCCACTGTTCCAGCCCCTATCATCTGGATTTAATGGATAAGGACTTGAGGTGCAAGACTTTACATCATTTAGAGCACCACACAAGTCCACATTTGAATCACTGAACTCAAATCTGCCTTAACTACAAAGCTGTACCTTCCTACCATCGCTTTATGTCTTCAAAGAACACTGTGAGAATGATTTGGATGAAGAGAGAGAAAGGGAAGAAAGTGAAAGAGAAAAAAACTGATTTACATACAGTCTATGGTTTCAGAGATGCTTGAGTTTTTGCTAAGAAAGCCAAGGCAATTAAGATGAGTTACTGAGACCACTTGTAGAGCTCAGAGCCTAGTGAAATTGGTGATCATCTTGCTGTAGGTTTAGGTAAAATGCTGGTATTGAAAATCACTATCCCAGGTGGTTAACCAAGTAGACCTTTCTTGATTCTTCCATTCCTATTGAGCTGCTCAGAGGTTACTTCTGGCTCTGCACTCAGAAATTGCTCCTGGCAGGCTCAGGGGGGACCATCTGGGATGCTGGGACTCGAACTCAGGTCTGTCCTGGCTTGGCCGCATGCAAGGCAAATGCCCTACCACTGTGCTATCTCTCCAGCCTCACTAGAATATTTCACTTACTAAAGTGTTGGTGATTAATCTTTCAGCGTATGTCATGAAAAGCAGAGAAAGAAGTTTAGGATGACTCTCACTCACATATTGGAGGGAAGCCAATCAGATTCGATGTGCTATGGCAACAGTTCCTCTATGGAGTTTGATGCAAAGTAGAGTTTTGATTCAATAGTTGTTTAAAGCAATCCTATATAGACAGGGGAGGAAATATTTTTTGCTTCCCTCACCATCCAGAAATGGCCAAGTTTCTGCCTGCTTGTCCCTCTTGTTTTGAGGCCACCCCTGGCAGTGCTTAGGGTTTACTCCTGACTCAAGATCACTCTTAGTGGTGGTCAGCAATCTTAGGGGATGCTGGAGATCAAACCCAGATCAGCAGCATGTAAACACCCTCTCTACTGTACTATATCACTCCAGCCCAAGTGCCTCTTTTCTTTCCTTTTTTTTTTCCCCCTTATTTGTGTGTTTGGTTGGTTTTGGGCCACACTCAGCAACACTCAGGGTTTACTCCTGGTTCTGCACTTAGAAATCATTCCTGGCTCAGGGGACCATATGAGATGCCGGGGATCAAACCACATCCGTCCTGGATCAGCCGCATGCAAGGCCAATGTCCTACCACTGTGCTACCACTCCGGTCCACCTCTTTCCTTTCTAATGGAGTTGAAGCAATAGCTGAAATGTCAGCTCCTCAGGATGCATGAGGAGAGGTAATGTGCTGAATAGATGCACTAAGTAAGGTTAGATTTTGGGGGCAGCTACCTTTGATGTTTGAGAAAAGAAGTAGCCCAGTTCTGCAGCCACATTAGCAATCTCATGGACTGAAGTTCTCCCAAAGGCAGAGGACAAGCAACTGAAGAAAATCATGACTCTCACAAACTTGCTTCACTCAAGTATTTCCATACAAGTTCTTGATTGTGCTGCAAGCGAATAGGCCCTTCAAAGTAGTACATCATATCCAGTTAAAATACAAGAGTGACTGGGTTGGTGAGAGGAGAATGAATGTGTTCAGATTAGGACTAATAACGAGATAGGACCTTTCAATCCTTCAGTCAGAGATGCCGGCATAATAAGATGCTGTAAATATGATTTGTTTGTGTTTTTGAACCACACCCAGTGGCACTCAGGGGTTACTCCTTGCTCTGCGTTCATAAATCACACCTGGCAGGCTCAGGAAACCATATGGGAATCCAACCCGGGTCCATTCTGGGTAGGTCACATGCAAGGCAAACAGCCTACCACCGTGCTATCACTCCAGCCCCTGTAAATGTGATTTCTTTTTGCTTTGACTCACCTCAGATATGATCCTCTTGGACCTCTTTTTGTATTCTACTGTCTCGAAGAGTTTTTCTGTTTTTCTTACTCCTACTAAATTACTTTTTCCTTAAGGCAAGGCTTGTGTTGGGTTGCATTCTAGCTTCTCTGATGTTTTATATCCAGTCACTATTTAGTATTTGATGCAAAGAACAAATCCAAGGATGCTAATCCTAATGCATTTACTAACACTTCATTGGCTAGCAAAGACAACAGCTTGCAAAGGCCAGAGTTCTCTGGCATTAGAGATTATGTTATGTAGTGCATATTAGAAGTCTTCTATAGTAGCTGGAGTTTGTAGTTGAGATGTTTTCTGTTTGGACGATGTTGCTAGGCCATCTCATTAAAAATAGCCTTTCCTTCTCCCTCCAAACTCTGCCAGGCAAGGGCAGCTCAGAGGGAAAAGCTGTGTAATACTAATGCCTTTAGCTCACTGCGATGCAAGTGCCAACGGAGGAGGAGAAAAATGTGGGTGGCTGCAGTTTGGGATGGTCAGTGCTGTGACAACAGAGCCGTCAAGCTGATGGGGTGAGAGTGCAGAGACATACACTTTATGAAATGCCTCCCCCAACTCTAGTTTATTCCTGTATACTTTGGTTTTTTTAAACTTTATTTATTGACTAATTGGTTGGTTTTGGGATCACACCCGGCAACACGCAGGGGTTACAACTCCTGGCTCTGCACTCAGAAATCGCCCCTGGCAGGCTGGGGACCATATGGAATGCAGAGAATTGACCCTCCTGGGTCGGCCACATGCAAGGCAAATGCCCTACTGTTGTGCTATCTCTCCGGCCCCATATTCCTGTGTACTTTGTGATCTTAGGCTAGGAATCTTCACAAGCCACTATTGATCACTTTTAAGCAAAACTGCATGTCACGTAAGTAAAGGAACTGTCCAACTTAAGAGAAGGTTGCAGCTCCTGTGGCAATAGCACTCAGAACCCTGAGTATGTTCAAAGGCCTAAAGATCCAGAAACAGGCGGAGGGCCTCGACCACTTCATTCTCTAAGGCTGTCATTGGCCCTTTGGCTATTCCCTGCCACACAGGTAAGCCATTTGAATGTTTTTTTTTGGGGGGGGGGCACACCCGGAGGTGCTCAGGGGTTACTCCTGGCTGTTTGCTCAGAAATAGCTCCTGGCAGGCACAGGGGACCATATGGGACACCAGGATTCGAACCAACCACCTTTGGTCCTGGAACAGCTGCTTACAAGGCAAACGCCACTGTGCTATCTCTCTGGGCCCATTTGAATGGTTTTAATCTGATTTTTATAACTGATTCCCACTGTTTTCTGAAGATATAACCTCTATAACTATAAGTTTTATAACTCTTGAGTCAGGTTTTTCTGGGAAAGCTCGAAGCACCGATCTGGCAGGTTGCATCCACCATTATTAGTTGAGGCAGAGTTGATGAAAGACCAAAGTTAGGCTGGGAAGGCAGTGTTGCTGGCTTACAGAGAAGGTCCTAGAAGCTCTAAAATGAACACTAGAATGAACAGCTGCATGTGATGCTCAGAGAATTACACTGAGTTTGGCCTGACTAGCATTGCAGTAAGCATGTGTGTTGAAATAAAACAGGATCTGTCTTGGTTTTGGTGAAGGAATGTGACATAAACCTAAAGGGTGAAGGAGGCTATGTATTCTCTAGGTGCCAGGCTTCATCTCCAGCACTGTGAGATGAAGTACTGAAGTACATCCGGCCAACCCTTCAGGGAAGAACTTTTCTGTCTGTCCTCAAACAGTTGCATGTCCATGAGGAAAATCCACCATCTATATAGTTACACTACCTGAAATATGCTACTACTGACACACTATTAGAGCTACCATGTTCTGGCTTTATTCACTTCCACTCTTTATGTGACCACTTTGCACTTCAACTTCCTCCCACCAATTTTTTCCTTAATGCCTGTGTTGCCCTCTCACCATTTTTCTTCATTTTCCTGAAAAAATAGAAGTTATTGATGACAGAATTAGGGATTTTGTATGTAGAACTGAGTTTATTTGGGACCAGCAGGCTAGAGTTTCTGGAATATCGGTGGAGGGAACATTCTGATGGTACACTATGTTAGAATGATGTATGTATGCATATCAGGCCAGAACAATAGCTCAGTGATAGGGTGATGCCTTGCATGTGGCCAACCCAGGACCAAATCTAGTTCAATCCCTAGCATCCCATATGGTTCCCTGAGCCTGCCAGGAGCAATTTCTGAGTGCAGAACCAGGAGTAACCCGTGAGCCAAAAAAAAAAAAAAACCATAAAAATAAAGAATGATATATGTGTGCATATAATGATATAACTGACAGCATTGCTGATCATTGGATAGCCATAAAAATGTGGAAATAAATAAAATGGAACCTTGATAGGGAAAAGCCAAAAGGCAGGGCCTGTTATCTTTGAGCCCCCAAATTTCACATCTCTCTGCCTTTCTTCTCCACTTCTGCCTCTGACTATAGATCTTATGCCAGAGACTGTGTGTTTGCTTCATGATATTTTAGTCTAGTCTAAAAAATGTATCTGTGCAAACATGGTTGCATAGGGGAAATGTTTAGGGTCATATTAGTAAGGCAAATCTTTTGACAAGTAAGACTATTTTGATAATTTGGGTTTAAAAACAGTAACATGGGGTCGGAGAGATAGCACGGCAGTTAAGTATTTGCCTTGCATGCGACCGACCTGGGAAGGACTTGGATTTGATTCCTGGCATCCCTTATTGTCCCTTGAGCCTGTCTGGTGTGATTTCTAAGCACGTAGCCAAGAGTAACCCTTAAGCACTGCTGAGTGTGCCCCCCTCCAAAATGAGATTAAATAAAATAAACACAACAATATGTTCTTCTCTGAGCATAACTTTGTATTACATAAAGTTTCTACTTATGCTCTAAAAAGCAAAACATCTTCAAGTGTGTGTGTGTGTGTATGTGTGTGTGTGTGTGTGTGTGTGTGTGTGTTTTGTGGGCATTGAACCCAGGGCCTCACTTGCATTGCAAATGCTCTATCACTGAACTCTATCCCCCTCCCAAAATTTTAACTTCTTAACTTTTCTTTGCTGGTTTTATTGACTTAGTAAGATTTAGTTTTTAAGGGTATGCGATATGGAATTACATAGTCAAGTAAACTGAATTACTTAAGTAATAGGTAGTACATCTTTTTATATTTGTCCCACACCCGGTGACACTCTGGGGTTACTCCTGGGCTATGCACTCAGAAATTTCTCCTGGCTTGGGGGACCATATGGAATGCCGGTGTATCTAACCTTGGTCTGTCCTGGGTCAGCTGTGTTCAAGGCAAATGCCCTACCACTGTGCCACTGGTCTGGCCCCATAAGTGGTACATCTTTTAAAGGTTGTCCTTGACCATTGAACTGATTGAAAATACCGATATAATTATTCTCATTATTTCTCTGGGTAAAATGAACTATAATGTCAACTCTCTGGAGCTGGACTGGGAAATGTCTACAAAGGCATTATCTAGTTAATGACTCACTTTTATGGAAATATTAACCTCAATTAATAAGATCCAGAATTATGGCCTCCCAAGATGCTCCATTACTTGTGTAAGTTGCAGCATTAACACAGAGGTTTCCAATTAATCAAAGTGTCAGTTTTCACTCTTATTGCTTAAAGGCCAAGCCATCAAATTAAGTCTCTTCCTCTCCTTCTGAGCAGTGCTTTTCATTTCCCTAGAATGACCATGGCTGCTCTCAGTGTGATTATGCTGGGAGAGACCTTCTCTACTCAGCCCAGCACCCATCATGCCCATTTGCAGGGAGTAGGGGTGAAGGGGAACTGCAGAGAAGTTTGCTCAGCCACCCTGACCCCTGCCTGAAGCAAGAAACAGAAGACCAAGCTGACATAGCTGTGGTCGCACAGAGCCTGTTAACTCCATCAGTGGTCTTTGTTTATCCAAGAACTCTGCGCTTTTTTTTTCCCTAACAAGAAATAGGAACCACATTTTGTTTGAGATATTCCAGAGAGATGTAGCAATGTGGTTACCATTTTATAAACTTTTAAACAAAACTGTTAGCAGTTCACAACTTTGTTTAAAGAACAATGGCTTAGTTCACAGGCCTCTCTGCTCATGATCACAGCAGTGGTCATGTGCTCAGTGACCACAGCAGAGAAGAATCTGCTGCAGAGTCGACCGACCAAAGCTGCTTTTGCAAATCCTGGGAATGCACAGGTTAGGGTAGTGGGCCTCTTTCCATTTTTGCAAGAATGGTATCGAATTGGGCCCATTGCTCTAGTGATTTACCAGACGCTTTACTAGGTCTCAAGTGAAAGAGAAATTCTGGAAATGGAATAAAAACTCACCTCGGTTTTTTTTCTGTACACCAGAGACTGTATGAAAACCACTATTAGCATAGCTGCTTTTCTGACTAATATTAATAAACATAAGTATATAATTGTATAATAATAACAATAATAGTAAAAAAATAATAGTCTGTGTAATAACCAGAAACCTGTGCTTTTGTTCTAATCACTTTTTTTGATTCTTTATTGTCGTGAGTCAATCTGGGCCACACTCTGTGACAATGGGGGCCTAGGGTCTGCTTTGTGGCACCAGGGACAAACAGGGCTTTGCACATGTAAGAGATATGTTTTATCACTTGAACCATGTCCTCATCTTCTAGTCATTTTTATTAAAATATCTTCCTTTATTTAACATTCTCCTTATGATATGGCTCATATTTATAGGAAATTTCCCTTAGAGTTGTTTCTTTTAGTTAGCTATAAACTATTGTTCTCTTGGCCTTACCTTGGAAAAAAGTCACAAAAAAACACTTAACAGGAAGTATTGTTTACATCTCCCAAATGTTTCTGTGGAAATATATAAATATTTATACCCATATTTATTTGGCTAGGTTACTCACGAAAATAGTTCAGGAGATCAATATTCTTCTGCCAAATATTAAAATTGAAAAAAGCTACTGAAATTAAGAAATTATTCATTTGGATTACCCTAGGTTTCCAAATATATTTTTGAAAGAGTAAATATTGTAAGATTTTAGATTAATAGCATCCTTTTTGGCATACATATTTGAAAACTTAACTTCAGAACACCTTCAGGAAGGACTTTTCTTTGGATTCATTACAATTCCCATCTTACAACTTTTGAGCTTAAAAGGAAGACTGTGATTAAAATATTAGCCAGTTCTGAGGCAAAAGGGAATTCCAGGAAGACTCGGTAATCATTGCAAGGGTAGTTAAGGGCCTCTAAGATTAACCATTTTAACCTGAAACACACTATTTCTCATGTTCCCTTAAAACAGTACTGACAAGGTACTTCCTAAAGATTAATGACAGACTGAGTTAATGGGCTGAAGGAAGGTCGTTAATCCTTCCACAAAGGTAATTTGGAAAGTAGGAATGAAAAACAACTGCTAGGTCAAGGTGATGCCTTCCCAGGAGATATTTCAGGGGAATAGTTCCTTTTTCGGAAGCCCATCTATTCTACTGTTGTCACTCTCTCTTCTCACAAGGCAAACTTGAGCTTCAGGCATGCAATTAGGTTTTAAAAGTGGCTTGTAAATTCTTGGGTTCACCAAACCCATGAGCTCTCCATGAGTTGCCTCTTCTTGGTCTCATGAAACTTTTGGGGGTTTTTTTGTTTGTTTGTTTGTTTGTTTGTTTTTGGTTTTTTCTGGGTCACACCCGGCAATGCTCAGGGATTACTTCTGACTCTGCACTCAGAAGTCGCTCCTGGCAGGCTCGGGGACCATATGGGATACTGGGGAATCGAACCCAAGTCCGTTCAGGTTGGCCTCATGCAAGGCAAACGCCTTACCACTGTGCTACTGTGCTATTTTTCCAGTCCCTGAAACTTTTGTTTTGTTTAGTTTTTGGGTCACACCCGGCAGTGCTCAGGGGTTATTCCTGGCTCCATGCTCAGAAATCGCTCCTGGCAGGCATGAGGGACCATATGGGATGCCGGGATTTGAACCAATGATCTTCTGCATGAAAGATGCCCCACCTCCATGCTATCTCTCCGACCCTTAAAACTTTGTTTTAGTAAAATTTTCATTTAAGCACCATGATTACAAGCATGATTGTAGTTGGGTTTCAGTCATAAACAGAACACCCTCCCCTCTTCACCAAGGCAACATTCCCACCACCAATGCTCCCTCTCCCTGCTTCCCAACCCCTGCCTGTTTTAAAGATAGGCATTTACTTATCTCACTCATTAAGATTGTTATGATAGTTGTTAGTGTGGTTATTTTCCTAACTGCACTCATCACTCTGTGATGAGCTTTATATTGTGAATCGGTCCTTCCAGCCCTCATCCTATTGTCTCTAGGCTTTATTACAATAATGTCCTTCATTTTTCTTAAAACCCATAGATGAGTGAGACTATTCTATGTCTATCTCTCTCCCTCTGACTTATTTCACTTAGCATAATAGATTCCATGCACATCCACATATAGGAAAACTTCAAGACTCATCTGACGGCTGCATAATATTCCATTGTGTCTATGTACCACAGTTTCTTTTTTCATCTGTTAAGGGCATCTTAATTGATGAAAATCATTTTGGACATTATTCATTTTGGGTCACTTCTCACCATTAGACTTGGGGGGGGGGTTGTGAAAAGTGTTATGCCTAAGAGTTCTACTTGGACAGTCAGAATGTATCTCCTATGGATTTTCAACTGGTTAAAATTTGTTTAGTACCTTTCAGTTATGCAAATAATAGGAAACTACTGGCAGGAATTGATGGAACAATCAGACATGTTATCACCCTTGAATAAATTAGAAAAAGGTCAGTTTATCAAAGGACGCAAGCACATTTTGGTACAGATAGGAAACCTTGGCAAACAGATATAAAAGTTTCTAAACAGCAAAAGATGCGAAAGATGTGCCCTTGGAGATGATGGTGTCAGATTCTGTGGAAACTCAGTCATTTCTCCTCCAGCCCTTTCTTGGCCAGCACCCGTTCTTCATGCTTTCCCATCTGGAGCTGTTGCAATGACCTTCCTATCTGGCTAGATTTATTAACTTAAGAATTAGTGAAGATATAGTATGTGGAGCAAGAAAGACAAAGGGAGAGAGAGAAATGTAGGAGATCTAGAGTCACCCACTGAGGTGCTGTACCAAGAAATCCAACTACCATTCTTTAACAAATAGTTAAGCACTAAATAATGAACTTTTTTTAAAGCGTGATTGATTGATTGATTGATTGATTGATTGATTGATTGATGGGTCATTCCCAGTGGTGCTCAGGGGTTACTCCTGGTTCTGCACTGAGAAATCGCCCCTGGCAGGCTGGGAGACTATATGGTATGCAGGAATCCCTTCTGGGTCGGCCACATGCAAGGGAAATGCTCTACCGCTGTGCTATCTCTTCGGCCCAAAAATGAACTTTTAATGCGGTGCCATTCTTTATACATTTCCAGCATGTTCTGTAGCTATGTCTGTGGTGATTTTAAGTTCCGGAAGCTTTCACCCCATCTTGTACTAATACTTGTCTCATCCTTCTAACTCCTATGGATGTCTGCTTCACTTTGAACCCTTTAGATGAGTTAAGTCTTATTTAATTCACTCAAGTGGTATCAGAATGGCTCCTTCCAGCAATGTCAATATTCTATATTGCCTTTTTATTTTTTGGAAAAGTTTAAATACCAAAAATTATTTTAGCTGATTTTTTTATGTTGAAAGATGACAAAATAGAAATACACTAAAAGAAACCTAGAGGGAAAAAAATCGCTTTCTGTTTAGAACGAAGGGTTGAAATGCAAATTCCTCGTTCAAATGGCAACTAGCATTTTATAAGGAACATGTATCTGATCTAAGGTGGAAAACATTCAGCCCTTGTGAATTTTGTGAACAAGTCCAAAGATGGAAATTTGTAACTACCAGTTCAAACCAGATACTGTTTTAGGACTGCTAATACAAAGTGAAAATCTTGACATTCTTAGGACTCCTTTTTTGACAATCTTTGTTTATATACAGATTAGTTCTGCTAAACCTTATTTGGCCTTTCAGAATCTCTTTCCCTAAAATCACCTTGTATAAATGAACTATTCAGATGGGAAAGGCAACATATTAATAGAATTATATTGTTCAAATTACATAATCATAGAAACCCATAGTAGAGTTAGAAATGGCTAGGTTATTCTAATTGCAGTTTTATGATGCCATCTGGGAAAATGACTAAATAATTTGAACGTGAATAAACCCATTGTTCTTTTTTCAGTATGTATTGTGTATTATGGCTTCTGTTAGTAGTAGAACTTTAACAAGGTCTGTCCTAGTACTTTAACAGTAATAGGGCAATGATCTCCATGGTAGGCCTTTTACTTACCTGTCATGTATGAGGCACTGCATTTGAAACTGTGTACTACAAAAATGAATGAGAGGGGCAGAGTAGTAGCACAGCAATAGGGCATTTGCCTTGCACACAGGACTGATGTCGGTTCTATCCCCGTCATCCCATATGGTCCTTTAAACCAGGAGTGATTTCTGAGTGCAGAGCCAGGAATAACCCCAGAGTGCCACAGGTGTGGCCCAGGAGAAAGAGAGAGAGAGAGAGAGAGAGAGAGAGAGAGAGAGAGAGAGAGAGAGAGAGAGAGAGAGCTTTTCTTTTACACACTTGGCATCTTTAGTGTACTTGTATAGTTTCTTAGAAACCAGAGTTAACAATAGCTATTATAGAACTTGCTTTTTTGTGTGTACTGTCTTTACAAATTAAGAAAGAATAAAATTTTAATGTAGCCTTGTCTTTAAAACAAAAAAGTAAGTTAATGCTCTACCATTAAAATAACCCCATAAATTGGGACCAGAGTGATAGCACAGCGGTAGGGATTTCCTTTGCATTCGGTCGACCTGGGTTTGATCTCCAGCATCTCTTATGGATCTCCGAGCCTGCCAGGAATGATTTCTGAGGTCAGAGCCAAAAGTAACCCCTGAGTGTTGCCAAGTTTGACCCAAAACCCAAAATAAAATAAAATACCCCAAAAGTAGTACTACCTAAGTAATTACTGAAATATAGGAAATATTGTTACCCATTTTAGAATACTCTATATGTTTGGGAACTGTATTGTCTTTTCAGAAATTCTGGGTGATGGGGCCATAACTTGTTATTCTTTGAATATAGAATTTCCATTACATGGTTTTAAGAGAACTAAAATTTTTAAAAGCTATTTGTCTATTGCTAGGGAATTTCAGGGAAGCCAAAAAGATATAATACTTCTGTAACATAAATCAAGTAGATTTTATGGTTAAGTTTATTTATTTCAATTATTGCTTGTTTATTAGTGGTAAAAATTTAACAATCTTTCTTATTTTATTTTTTCCAAATGCCCAAATTTAAAAAATGTTGTCTTTTTAAAACTAAGGCCTATATATGCTCATGTAGTATTTAAAGCAGTGTTCTTAAGATACAAAAAACAAGACATTATTCAGATTATAATTTCCTTAGTTTCTAGAAGGCATTTCTAGTGCAAGCCTAATTTGTTTGTTCTAAGTATTCCAGAGTTTCACATCAGTGTCTTATAGAATTTTTGTCAACTTCTCAGAAGAACCTGAAACATTTTATTTATGGACTAAATTTTGTTAGGTCTGATCTTTAGCGGTATCCTGCAAGTTTTCTGCATTTATAATAGTGATAATCATATGTGATTATTGTACACTTATTGTGTAGTACTAACTATAGCTGCTTATATTTATATTTCTCATTTATTGACAAGAAGAAGACAGCAAAAGTACTAAGGAAATCTAAGGCTTTTAAGAACTTACATAACTTGTTGAAGTTAAGCTGGAAGTAGAACTCAGACACCATCTGGAAAATTCATACTCTCCTTCATTATAATGACGATAAATACCCATTTGTTGTTTTGATTTTGGCTTGCATTTTCTTTAATATCACTGTATTCAGTTCTCATATACAGCCCTTAATTCTGTGCTCATGTTTGGGCATAGCTTCATATATATATATATATATATATATATATATATATATATATATATATATATATATATATATGCTTCAGTTTTATAATTCAAAAATCAATTTTAAAATGTAGGGCCCAGAAAGGTGATTGGATTTTGTTTTGTTTTGTTTTGTTTTGTTTTCACAAATAAGAAAAAAAATCACAAGTGTAAGATCTTTTTCTTTACATGATCTGAGCCTTCATCTTTTGTCTACTACCCTCCTCAGTCATACCAAATATAATCCTTGCTTGTGGTAGGTTTTTTACAGTTACTAGGCCTGCAATATTGTGTATCAGAGTTCTAAAATAAACTCAGATTTCTTTGTAATCGTGTGTTTGTCAGAAGCCTTTGGACAGTTTCTCAGTGTCACACGTAGAAGGGGCTACTTAAATTTGAATGGTTTTTATTTTCTGCCCTATATCTTTTTTTTATTAGACAATGAATGAAATATTGACAGTATTAGTTTCTAATGTCCCATTCATCTACCACAATAAACCTCTACAATTATATCATTTTAGATAAATAATTGTCCTTTTTTTTTTTTAGGATGTGATTTCCTGGGACAGTTCTAGTTTTTCCACATTGAAATCCATGTGTGTGAGCCTCCGTGTTGTGAACCACTAGACTCACAAATTTTCTTTTTTTTTTGGTTTTTGGTTTTTGGGTCACACCCGGCAGTGCTCAGGGGTTATTCTGACTCCATGTTCAGAAATTGCTCCTGGCAGGCTCAAGGGACCATATGGGACGCCGGAATTTGAACCAATGACCTTCTGCATGAAAGGCAAACAAACGCCTTACCCCCATGCTATCTCTCCAGCCCCCCACAAATTTCAACACACTTCTTTTCCTTCTTTATTTCTTCTTTTCCTCTTTTTCCTCCTCTCCCTTCTCCTCCATCTGTTTTGCTTCTAGGACACACCTAGTGATGCTCCTGGCTTTGTGCTGCAATATCACTCTAGTCACTTTTCCGGTGACCATATTGCAGTGTCAAGGATCAAAGCAGATCAGCTGCATGAAAACAAGTGCTTTAACTATCATATATAATCTTTGCAGCCCAACATTTTTTTTTTTTTGGCTTTTGGGTCACACCCAGCAGCGCTCGGATTACTCCTGGCTCTATGCTCAGAAATCGCTTCTGGCAGGCTCAAGGAACCATATGGGATGCCGGAATTCGAACTACCATCCTTCTGCATGCAAGGCAAATGCCTTACCTCCAGCTATCCCTCCGGCCCCAGTCCAACATATTTTTTAAAAATAGAATGTTTGCATCTATGGCCCTAGAGATTAAACTCAGGACTATATGCATGCAAGGAATGTCCTCTACCACTGAGCCACACTCCTGGCACTCAAGAAATTTTCTTTTTCTTGTACGTATGTATGTATGTATGTGTGTGTGTGTGTTTCTTTTCTTTTCTTTTGTTGTTGTTGTTGGTGGTGGTGGGTTTGGGGCCACACGCAGTGGCACTCAAGTGTTATTCCAAAATCCCTCCTGGCAGGCTCAGGGGGCCAGATGAGTTGCCAGGGATTGAACTCAGGTGTCCCGGATCAGACGGTTTGCAAGGCAAATGCCCCAAGGCTCTGCTATTGCTCTGGCCCGATTTTGTTATTGGTTTTTTTTCCCTGCACCTTATGAAAGCTGATGAGGGGCATCTTTTTAGTATCATTTTCAAATTTCAAATGATAAATCACAGTTTGATATTATCAGACAATTCTAAAACCCCTAGCATACAGTGTTCTTGTCAATAACACTATAAGCATAATAAATAAAATATAGGATGAGATTAGTTGTATGTTGTTCTAACTTTAGTGAAATGATTTTTATTTATTCTGTCAATCAAAATTTTCCAGACAATGATGAAAGAAAATACCAACTATTTCCTTAATTTAATATTAAATATTTAAATCTCCTTCACAAAATCAGTACCGTCACAATCATTAGCTCTTCTTCTTTAATATAAAGCTGTTTGCGCTTCTAATGGAACAATAATAATACAGTAACAGGTTTTTAAATTCTCAACTACTAATTGCACCCACCTGCTTAGGATCTAAAACTGAAGGAGAACCACAAGTCTCTACCCCACATGCTCCCTGATCAAATGCAAAGATTCTTAAAATAGGTTTGGAAAAGAGGCGCCGAGCAGCTGAAAACCAAGGACTTGGTGTCACCACTCACAACCTGGCAGTTTAATAACATAGTTCTGAAACAGCTGTCTCCTTTTCTCTATTCTAGACAAGGAAAAGCATCTCTGTGGGGAAATACAGAAGCAGCCTTTGCTTTCTTTGCATTGTTTTTCTCCCTGAACTCTGCTTTCCTAGTTAAAGGTTTTCTGAGCCTTGGCAAAGACCTACAGTGCTCAAGCCCCGTATAAGCTCTTGAGAAAGTCTCTAAACAATTGCAACCAAATTTAGATAGATATGCCATGGATTCAATGGAAAGTCAAAAGGATGATATGAAATGTGATTAATTTCACTGGCCATAGCTAACAATAGATAGGCCTAGATTTCTATGTTGCCTCATGCACTGCCGCATAGAGTAATCTCAGCAGCAAGTCAAGTTTACTCTTTTAAAATTCATGAGAAGGGGGCCAGAACGATAGCACATCTGTTGGCCAATTATCTTGCACACAGCTGACCCAGGAGGACCCAAATTCAATCCCTAGGATACCATATGGTCCCCCGAGCCTGCCAGGAAGGGTTTCTGAGCGCAGAGTCAGGAATAATCCCTGAGTGTTGCCGGGCATGATACCCTCTCCCAAATAAATAAAATAAAATCCATGAGAAAGAATTCTCTGCTCAATCTGCCTTTTTTTTTTTTTTGCCTATCTATTTTTTTTTTGTTTTATTTGCAGAGCTAGCATTAAGCCAGGGTCTTTTGCATGCAAAGCATGGACTTTTAAAACTGAGCCATATCCTTGTTCCTCTTTCTACTTAGAGTTGTTTTTCCTGTGATGTTTTCTCTTACCCATGCTCAACTGCTTCTCTCAAGAGTCCACTTAAATTTCTACCAGAAGATGGATTGACTGAATAATTGATATGGTTTTATGTGGCCACATTTTTTTACTGCTAGTTTGGCATTTGTTAATCACAGTATAAAATTTCTTCTGCATCAACATGTAGGTGAATATACTAATATATAACCCTGATCTCATCTTTAAAAGAAAAAGACATCAGGGGCCTGGGAGATAGCATGGAGGTAAGGCGTTTGCCTTTCATGCAAAAGGTCATCGGTTTGAATCCAGGTGCCCCATATGGTCCCCTGTGCCTGCCAGGAGCAATTTCTGAGCATGGAGCCAGGAGTAACCCCTGAGCACTGCCGGGTGTGACCCCCCCCCCTAAAAAAAAAAAAAAAAAAGAAAGAAAAAGACATCAATGCTGGTGGTGGGAATTTCCCTAATTCACTGTCACTATGTACCTTAAAAATAACTGTAAAAGACTTGTAAAAAGACTATAAAAGCACAATTTTGTGTAAATAATTTTATTGTGACCAACGTGAATTACAATAGTAATATTGCAATTTTTAAAAATTAAAAAAATAAGAGTAGATTATATATCTTAGCAGCTTAATGATCTTTTGAGAGTCAGAGGAAAGAACTATAAGTTGAGTGCCTAGTAGGGAAACAGAAAGCCAGTGTGAATGAGGGAAGTGGAGTCGGTCATAGCCAGGTAGGAGCAGTGCAGAAACTTCTCAGTAGACAGTTTCCAGTTGGCTACTATGATTTTAAACATTAGATTGGAACTATGAAAATTCAATACCTCACTTTGCATACTCAATGCCTGTAGTCTGACACTTGAGAAATTAATTTTTATTCTTTGGGGGCCATACCGAGTGGAGCTGAGGGATTACTCTAGCTCTGCACATGGGACCATTGCTCTTGCCCCTTGAGAAATTACTTAATGAGACTGGGCATCAGAAAGAAAATTAGCTAGCTAGTTCCTTAAATTTCTAAAGCCTTGTTTGGCCTTTTGAACATGGAATGATACCTGTGATTATATCCAAGATTACCTTGGGGTCAAGGTCACCTCAGGATCAACTCAATGATCAGCTCGGGATCAACTATTTTACATAAACCATATAAACTAATGTATAGCTATGAAATGGCATTTGTGTTATAATGAATGTTTTCAGTCAAAGTCTCCTCCACTAAGGTCAAAAGAAAACAAAATATGTTATGGCCACTCTTTGAATTTGCCTCCAGGTGGCTGATCTGTCTCTGTCAAATTACTATAGATGCATTTTCAGCTTTCATATTACTTGAACCTCATTTAGCTATGAGATGATAATTAAGATTTTGTGCTGGGCCAGACAGATAGAACAATAGGAGAGCATTTGCCTTGCACACAGCCAACCCAGGACAGACGGTGGTTTGATTCCCAGCATCCCATATGGTTCCCCAAGCCTGCCAGGGGCAATTTCTGAGCATAGAGCCAGGTGTAACAACCCCTGCGTGCTGCCAGGTATAAACCAGAAAAAAAAAAAAAGTTTTGTGCTAGTGTTTTTCTTGAGGACTTTCTGCCTAACTCACTTTCCAGGAAGCAAACATTATTGGTTTATGAGCCTTTGATCTAACTTCTGTACCTTAGAACAGAAATGTTAACATTTCTCAAAGAAGACGCAAATGTTTTTCAATTCAGTGTGTATCATCACATGATTATTTACATCGATATATTGCAGGCACCGACCGGATAACCCATTTCAGAGTAAGAATTTTAAAAATTGGGGTTCTTAACTTTTTATTGGGGTAAAACACTCGCTGTGGTAAACATGAACAATATACAGATTCAGATAACTAGTAATTGGTGTTTTTTTAAATAATTCTACAATCTGATTGTGTGGAAACAATATTTTTCTCATTCACTACTGGGTCCCCGAATTCCTAGTTACACAGTAGGGCTTGGCACATACTCTGCCTCTAAAATATTTTCTGAATGAATGAGCAAGCAAGCCAACACAGTAAGCCCTTTACTATAAAAGCATTAACTATAATTACTACAGTGAATTAAAAATACTTCGCTCAGTGTAGCCATTTTTTCCTTAAATGTTTTAATAAGTTATTGGTAAGTCGGGGCCTGGGAGATAGCATGGAGGTAAGGCGTTTGCCTTTTCATGCAAAAGGTCATCTGTTCAAATACCGGTGCTCCGTATGGTCCCCGTGCCTGCCAGGAGCAATTTCTGAGCATGGAGCCAGGAGTAACCCCTGAGCACTGCCGGGTGTGACCCAAAAAAAAAAAAATAATAAGTTATTGGTAAGTCATAGAAAATAGTTTAGTGATAATAGAAATAATTGCTTTAGATTGACACAAAAAATTTTGTGGACTCTGTTTGTTTGTTTGTTTGTTTGTTTGTTTTTGGTCTTTTGACCATACCCAGCAGTACTCAGAGATTATTCCTGGCCCTGTGCTCAGAAATTGCTCCTGGCAGGCTCCTTGGATCAAACCTGGGTTCTTCCCAGGTCAGCTGTGTGCAAAGCAAATGCCCTAAAACTGTGCTCTGGCCCCAGCGCTATTAACTTTTATGAATTGTGAAGGCAATAATAATTTTACTTAGCTATGTCCACTTCTTTAACAAATAGAGCAGTTAAAACAGGTCTATTCTGGGACTGGAAGAGATATTATAGTGGGTAGAGTGTTTGCATTGTACACGGTTCACCTAGTTAAATCCCAGCACCATATGGTCCCCAGAGGCCCATCAGGAGTGATCCCTGAGATCAGAGCCCGGAGTAAGTCCAGAGTACCACCAGACTGGCCAAAAATACATATATCTATAGACACTTTTCCAAGTAATTTCCCCAAAGTATTTGGAGTGTTTGGGTTCATATGATAGGCAATACAAAAAATAATCTGAAAATTCTGAGGCAAAAAAATTTTTTAAAGTTAACTAAGAGTAAGAAAACATTTTTTTTTTTTTGGTTTTTGGGTCACACCCGGCAGTGCTCAGGGGTTACTCCTGGCTCCATGCTCAGAAATTGCTCCTGGCAGGCACTGGGGACCATATAGGGCACTGGGATTCGAACAGATGACCTTTTGCATGAGAGGCAAACGCCTTACTATCTCCCGGGCCCCCTTTTTTGTTGTTTTTTTGGGGGTCCTGGCTGACTCAGGACCCACTTGGGTTCTATCCCCAGCATTCCATATGGTCCCCTGAGCATAGAGCCAGGAGTAATCCCTGAATGTCACCAGGTGTGGTCCAAAAACAAAACAAAACAAAAAGTTAACAGCTCTTATGTTGACTTTTAATTCAACGTAATGGTAGTTTCATAATATCAGTTGGCAATATATTATAGAGTTTTGTCTTACTTATGCTATTTGGTTTTGAAAGATAAAAAAATAGTATTATCTTATAGCCTTTTATTTGCAATTGCAGGAATATTACGATGCTTTGAAAAAGTTCTCTGTTTCTAGTAGTATGACAGTCCATATCCCCATTATATAAATTACTACAAATATGTTCTATGGTGAACGTAATTTAGTGATAAATGTATCATGCCTCTTGAAATTCTTTCTAAGCTTTTGCAGATATTTTAAAACTACAGTTACCATCAGTTATTATAAGTGGGAAAAAGTATGATTGTGTCTATCTCAATCACTTTTGCTGAATGTCTTTTTATTGA
>PVKC010009914.1:0-26280 GCA_004027635.1 Crocidura indochinensis | reverse complement strand
TGCTGGTTAATACTTTGTTAAACTCTGGCTACAATTTTGGTATTGGTGAGTAAAAGCAGGCAGTGCCAATGGCATAAATATTTTATGCTTACAAGCCATTATTGTAGCCAGAGTTTAACAAAGTATTAACAAGCATGCATTTTTAAAGTTCTTCTATGTGGTTGCAAGTAGAGAGCTGGAGGTAATAATGATTGAACTTATTGTGGTCTAACTGTCATGAACAGAACTGGGAATTGGGGCCAGAGCGATAGCACAGTGGGTGGGTAGTGCCTTGAATACGGCTGAGTAGGGTTTGATCCCTGGCATTCCATATGGTCCCCTCTTGGGAGATTCCACTAGAAGTAATAATCATAGTTTATCTAAATGTTTTATTTGGATAAATTTCTTAAAACACAAATTGTAGCTCGCCTTGGATGGACCGCGGTTCGATCCCCCGTGCCCCATATGGTCCCCCAGGCCAGGGACGACTTCTGAGCGCATAGCCAGGAGTAACCCCTGAGTGTCACTGGGTGTGGCCCAAAAACCAAAAAAAAAAAAAAAACACAAATTGTAATTTTAGGTCCAACCCTGAAAAAGTTTATTCTAGTAGAAAATAAAATATTCTCTTGCTGTACTTGTTCTTTACCCTATCATTCTGAAATAAACAAGCAAACAAACAAATACATCTTCCAAATAAATAGTAAGTGGAATAATATATTGGTGTAAGGTCATAGAAACTTTGAAGAGAATAGTTTAGTAAATACTCCAGATATGGCAAGAAAGTCTACCAATATATCAGAGGTAATGGCAACCGGAAACATCATTGTACTTTTTTTTCCAAAGTTTTTCTTTCCTGGTATATTGATCTAGATTCTGTTAGATTAGAAAATGTTCAATAGTATTAGACACTAGGCATTTTAAGTGAAGAGGATCCAGAAATATTCTGGAAGACTTGAGGAAAAAAGATAATATGCAGTTGGAAAAGGAAGTTACGGATTGTCTACAATCCTAGGCCCTGAAAGTAAGGTAGGACATGTAGAGTATAATCAAATGAAGCAGAGGTGATAAAACTTCTGGAGCTTATATCCAGCTACTAATTGCAGTATTGAGGAATATTCTATAAATGAATATAAAAAGTTAAATAAAAGACACAGAGAAATAAATACATTATAGGTGAAATAATATACTCCATCATCTCCTTACTCCCTGTTTTAAATAACTTTAGTATGCAATAGTCTGAGACTATTGCAACGGAAGGGGACTTCTGGAAACATAATGGAAGACACTATCCCAGGACCCTTCCTAGGATCAGCTCAAAGACCAGGACCGCCAACCACAGAAGACGGATTAAAACGACACTAAGGGAACAGAACTTCTAAATCCACAAAGAAAGACATAATCATAAGTTCAACTCCTTGACTCGTGCAGATACCGAGACCTCTAGATACAGAGGGCTGATGTTATCACCCACGAGGAGCAGAAGTCTTCCATAAACCACAAAAGCACCAAGGGGAGAGTAAATGAATCTGAAAGGAGTGTATAGTTAATCCCATGACAATATACTTCAAGGGTGGAGAAACCCTGTATCTCTTAGGCAAAGGAAATTCCTTTTCGAATGACCCCAATATTCACTGTGCATCTGCAGGAGGGAAAAAAAACATAAATGGAGACATACACTTCAATAGCCAAACCACAACAATGAAATAAACAAAAATAGATAAGTAAATAATAATAAAATTGTTTTGTATTTATTTGTTTTCTTCTTTTCTTTTCTTATGTGCTCTGCCACATTTTTTTTTTATCTCAATACCATGGCTTTCATATGGTGCTTACCCTCTATTTTTGTTTTGTTTTGTTTTTGGAATGCTCATTGGATATTTTATTTGACAGTTCTTTATGTACTGTTGTGGTGTTTCACCTTCTTTTTCCCCTTCGTCTCTCAAACCAAGGATAAAAGCCTCTAGAAGGACTCTGTCCATTTCCAGAGTATCTGATTCTTTTTTTCTTTTTTTACTCCAGGTTAATACTTTTCTTCAAACAAAACTGCATAACTTGAACTATCTAGTCCCGCCTCCCAATTATATATGGGGTGGGGAATAAGGGAGGTACCAAGAGCAAATAGGTGTAGGATCACTAAGTAGTAAGCTAGGCACAGAGGGGACCACTTATTCTAGGAGCCTCGGAGGTGAGGGAAGAGGATATGGGAAGAAGGACAGGAATGGAGGTGGAGGAAGGACAATTCGGTGATCAGAATTCCCCTGATTTTATGTTAATATGTACCTAAAATATTATTGTCAATGATATGTAAGCCACTATGATTAAAATAAAAATTATATTTAAAAATAATTTGGTGTGCAATATTATTAGTCATAGATGTGTATGCTGGAATTCTTAAATGCGTATAACTAACAACCTAATAGTCATTAAAAGGTTGAAAGTAACAGCAAACGAAGGTTTTGTGGAGCTGCTTGCCTTCGTGAGATGTTTTTTTAGACTGGCTTCATTTAATATCTGTGAGTCAAGCAATTTTTCTCTTGTGGACAATTGTTCTATCAGTCGTAGGGTCATTAAATAATCAAGTATTAGTAATCCCTTTCAAACTCTTATTCTCTAATTATATGTTCAGCTCCAAATGGTACAGAATTTATCTCAGCAGTAGGACAGCACTAGAGATAAAGAAAATTTAATTCAAACTTCGTTTTTGTGTGTTTTGTTTTGTTTTTTGGAGGGGCTGCATCTGCTGAGGCTCAGGGGTTACTGCTAGCTCTATGTTCAGAAGTTACTCCTGGCAGGTGCAGGGGGCCACATGGGGATTGAATCTAGGTCGGCCGTGTGCAAGGCAAATGTCCTATCCACTGTGCTTTTATTCCTTACCCATATATAATTTATATCAAGTACATTAAAATTATTAAGTGTGCATAGCCTTTTTCCAGCATCCATACAACTGGAAGTTGTCTAGTCCATCAGTATATCTAAAAAAATTCTCCTAATTTTTATTATTCAGAAGTTACTGGAAGTGATTAACTCCTGCATTAGTAATGTCCCAACAAACAAGCTTCCTAGTGTTCAAGTGCTTATGTACTTGTACTCATTTTTGTGCTGAGTTTATGCTTGAATATATAACTTGATTAGACCAAAAGGAACTTAGAAAGTTTAAAGCAAACAGAGGCTTATTAAACACTTACATATTGAATCTGATCCTCTTGAAATATCCCATTTTACAAGCCCACAACCATGCTACAAGGAATTTGGTCTAACCATGGATAATGAAAGACTATGTGAAGAAAGTATGGAAGAGTAAGGAAGCTTCCATCAACTCTCCTTTCTGAATGTAGCCAAGTAAATGAATTCTGATATACTATATTGAATAGAAAATAGATATTATTCAGACAACTCACAAATCCCTGAATAATAGTAAATTAATTTTGTTTTAAACTTCAAGGTACAAGTATAAAGAATTTTATATATAAAATGTTATATTTTTACCGTGCATTTCCATTCGTACAAAATTATGTGTCTCTTACACATCTACATGTGTATTTGTTGCAACATATGATAAAAATGCATAAACACTGTAATGTAAATGGTAGTTCTTATTGTTTTTATAACTCATCTAAAGTAAAAATTCTAATGTTCATAGTGGGGAAGAAAAATTACCAATGTATAAATTTTGCTTGAATTAATGTCTTTTTCCCAAAAAAAAGTATGTATTACAATGTATAGAGTTTAAAGTAGGTTTATTAATTTTAAATTTATTTTCTATTGTAGGATGAAAAATCTAAACTTCTTTTTTTAGTATCTACCAAACTAAATAGTTTAGAAACTAAATCATGAATTGTTTTCTACTTTTGTCAGATTCAAATATAAACCAACCAATTCATACATTTAATCATTTTGTTTTATTAATAATGATTACCACTTTGTCAGTGATTATAAACTGGCATATATTTTGCTTGTATTTCTGCACAAATTAACAGATATTCTTAACTTAAAATAGTCGAACTCTTATTTCCAAGAGAAAAACTGGTTATCAGTAGAAAATTTTCTATTCACAAAGTATGTAAGTGGCAGACCCTCTTCTGAGAAATGAATATATATAGATATTCATATATATTGCTATATAATTCTTTAAACAGGGGTCAAACAATTATTATTATTATTATTATTACTAATCTTTATTTAAACACCATGATTACAAACATGACTGTAGTTGGGTTTCAGTCACATAAAGAATACCACCCTCCCCCCTTTCATCAGTGCAACATTCCTACCACCAATTTTCTGTGAAGAGCTAGAGTTTTGTACAACCAAATGCTGGCTTTGGGCACAAAAGCAATTAAGGGTTAAATGTGATAGAAAGGCGATGGTTGGGTCCCATTAATTTATGTAAACAAGTGGTGGACTGTGTTTTTCTCCCAGCTATGCTTTGACAAATGCACCCTATGTACCTCTGCTCAGCACCTGCGGCCAATGACTATCAAGTGTAAACTCAAAGAATCAGAAGTGATTTAAGGACATTAAAGCAGATATTTAGCCTCTCAAACCCTCAGATTTTCTGGACCAATAAGTGCTGTTGATAGCTGATGTTGCTGGTCCAGAGTTCAGATTTTGAGAACTACTGCTGTAAGAGTGCTGGACTTGAGTTGCTGAGCGTAGAGTAGTGTAGTGTATTATAGAACACTATTTGATGACATAAGCCTATTTTGCTACAATTTTACTGTATTTAAACATTCTGGCATCGGAACTTTAATGAAATCCTTCTTTGGATTTCCCATCTCTCTTTACTTTATACTTTTACTTTTTATTTTTATTTATTTAATTTTTGCTTTTTGGGGGGCCACACCCTGTGACACTCAGGGGTTGACATGGGTTATTTCTGAGTATGTGCTCAGAAATCTCTCCTGGCTTGGGGGGCTATATGGGACTCCTGGGATCAAATCATGGTTTGTCGTAAGTCAGCGCTTGCAAAGGCAAATGCCCTACTACTGTGCCACTACTTCAACCTCTATAATTTTACCTTAGATGATAATGGTTTCATATAAAGACTATGGAAGAGTACAGTTTTAGGAAATTTAAATATAGATTGAGAACACCTATCTCCACCTGCTCTATTGCATCGTTCTTTGTTTGCCACTTTTTTTTTTTAAATCTTTTTAAACTTTTTTTCTGGTTTTGGGCCATAACCAGTTGTTCTCAGGAGTTACCCCTGGCTCTGCACTCAGAAATTATTCCTGGCATGCTTGGGGGAAAATATGGGATACATGGAATAAAACCCGGATCTGTTCCAGGTCAGCCAGGAGCAAGGCAAACACACTATCACTGTGCTACCTCTCTGGCCTAACTTTTCCATCTTTTGACAAAAACAAGATTGCATTTTGATTTTGTCTTGGAACTGCTTGGTGTAGTCCTCCCAAACAAAAACAACACAAATTTTTAAAAAAGCATTTCTTAGACAAGATTCAGACATAGCCAGATATTTTTGTATGATATTTAATGTGAAATTTATGTGACTTGATACAACATAGCCTTAAAAGAATACACTAATAAACTTCCATAACAACAATTAGACTTATTTTCAGAGTGCACCTAGAGACATGAGTTTGAATTTGGGTGTCCATAAAACACACACACAGACACACACACACACACACACACACACACACACACACGTATTTATTGCTTTATTTCAGAGACAGGTACTTCTCTGCTAGGAGGGGAGGAATTCCATTGTCATTTATTTTTCACATGTTTGTTTGTTTTTTGAGGGGCACCCACCAATACTCAGAGGTCACTCCTGGAGCTGAATTCAAGAAGTACTTTAGCAATGTTCAGGGGGTTATATGTGGTACTATGAATGAAATCTGGGTAAACTCTTCAAGTCAAGCACTCTAATCACTGTATTATTGTCCCAGCCCACTACTTACCATTTCTTTATCTTCACAAGAACCCTGTTGCTTGGGAGAAAGAATTCAAAAGAGTTAAAATCAAGGACTTCTAAGTCACAACACCACAAGGTAATTACAGGTTTTTACTTAGGACATCTATGTCGTGGGACATGAGTTTTGCTCTCTAACTCCCTTCATCCATAAAACAGGGCACTCAGGGGCCGGGCGGTGGCGCTAAAGGTAAGGTGCCTGCCTTGCCTTGTGCTAACCTAGGTCAGACCGCGGTTCGATCCCCCGGTTCCCCATATGGTCCCCCGTGCCTGCCAGGAGCGACTTCTGAGCAAATAACCAGGAGTAACCCCTGAGCGTCACTGGGTGTGACCCAAAAACCAAAAAAAAAAAAAAAAAAAAAAAAAAAAAAAAAAAAAAAAACAGGGCACTCATTCTACCTCCCATAATGTGTAGTGTAAAAACTAAATGCCTGGACAGAGACTAGACAGATAATAAATACTTATTACGTCACAAAATTGTATACATTTTTCTCATTTTCACACATAAACATTGTCAAAGCAAGATTTTAAATGGACTCTGAGTTCAAATTTTATTTTATTTTATTTTATTTTATTTTATGAGCTAAACCCAGTGATGTTCATGGGTTACTCCTGCTATGTGCTCAGAAATCACTCCTGGCTCGGGATCATATGGGACTCCGGGGATCAAACCCATGTTGTCCTGGGTCAGCCATGTGCAAGGCAAACGCCCTACCGTTGCGCTTTCACTTCAGCCCCTGAGTTCAAATCTTTAATGCATGAGAAATTAGAAGCACAGTCCAAATGAAAGGAGTGCACAGGAAAACAAGTTAAAGAAAATACACAAAAGACAATTCCTATGCCCAGGAATATAGAGAATTGTACTAGAATGCAAGATCAAAGAAGAATTGGTTTGGGGGAACATGAGAAATAAAGAGGTGTTGGAAAAGTCATGTCAACAGGAGGAGAGGGCAATGTGGTTCAAAGCAAAAGTAAGACTGTCTTGGATATAAGCAATATTATTGTAAATAAGGGAATTTCCTTATTAAAGCCATACTTTGGGTAACTTCTTCCTTACATACATATATACAGATGTGCACACAATATTTTCCAAAACTTCCTAAATAAAAATTCTTTTTAAGTGACTTCTTCAAATGTTGAATGAAAAATTTATTAGAATAATTTCTATTTATCAATAGTAATAAATGGAAGGAAATCATTATCCTTTCATCATTTCTTCTCCCAGAATCCCAGTTATTTAGCAAGGTAGGGCAGAAGGGAAAGAGTGCCTGAGGTAGCTAGAAAATATTAAAGAAAAATTTTGCGAAAATAATTTTATAAGCCCTTCTGTTTTCCAACAAGGGGCATATCTGTCCCCAGAGCCTTGCAGCTGTGCCTTGCACAGAGCAAACTATTAGGTTTACAGCTCCCAGAAAATAACTTCACACAGCTCTTATTGCATGGGGCCCTCTGAGGTCTTGCTGCAGGTTTAGTTTGGTTTCATGGTGATTTTATATTTCCTGTTCAAGTTTTTATTAGTTTTATATAGATACATAAGCATGAGGGGTCAAGGGGAATGAAGAAATGCAAGACAAAAGAATGGAATTTTTATGCTTGTAATAGGAATTTAAGGAAATAAGATGTTGCTCAAAGCACAGAATCTTGGTGCTGGAGTCTGGACTTCTAAGACCAGATGAACAGAGCTGATCCATTACATCTCCCAATGTGTTTTCCACTTCCTTTCTTCTATGTATAGAGATGATCTTCCGGGATCGAAGAGATAGCGCAACAGTAGGGCATTTGTTTTGCATGCAGCCAACCAGGGAGGGACGCTGTTCGATTCCTAGCATCCCATATGGTACCCCAGCCTGCCAGGGGTGATTTCTGAGTGCAAAGCTAGGAGTAACCCCTCCTCACCACTGGGTGTGTCCCAAAACCCAATCATCAATAAAGTTTTTTTTTTTTAAAGAGATGGTCTCAAAGCTGCATCATTGTTGGAGACACTAGAAAAATGTGGGGGGAAATATAAATAGATTAAAGTTAGTTTAAATTTATTTCAGCTGCTGATTAAGATCAAGAACTCAGGAACAAGACTATCTGGTTTGAATTAGAACTTCTACACATTCTACTCATTGCTCCTGTAACACCAGTGACCTAATCCCTCATCATAAAGTCAGAAGAAACCGCATCATGGAGTGAGTAAAACATAACCCAAGTGACCATATATGTATAAAAGTTTTCTCTAATGGTAAATGAGTCAATGGGTAGTAAAAGACGGATATTAGTATATGAGTGGTGTCATGATATGGTAACAGTTTGAAGACTTTTGAAATTATTCCCCTAAACCATACAGTTTTGCAAATCATTGTTACCTCAATTAAATTATAAAGATAAATAGACTGGACAAGTTTTTAATAATTGTAACTATATAATTTATGAAATTATTATAATTCTATACTTAGCTAAAAATACATTATGCTATATTACATATTATATAATATTATATATAGTTATATAATTATAAAATACATTTTATAGTTCATGATTTATATCTTTTTAATACATTTAGAAAGGATCCAGGTATACAGAAAATAAGATGAATATGATGAAATTATTAGGAAAGTACCTGCCATACAAAATGCTCAGGAAATGTTATCTTGGCATTATATTATTATCTTGTTATTGTTATCAACAATTATTGTTGCTATTGTCATTATCTTGTTTTAATGAAATAATGATTTCTATAACTGATTTATGCCACTCAATGTTCTAATGTGCTTCAATATATGTTCCTGGTTGATTGCTTTTGGTTCATGGTTAAACCACACGGGTAAGCAGTAGAGAATGGAAGTCAATAGCTACCGTTTATTGAGGGTAAAAAGTGAATCCTTTGAGAAGTAAAGAAGTATAATATAGAGCAATGGTTGTTGTCTTCTAGTCCATGAACTCCCGCCTCTCTGCTGGTATAAAGTGGTTGAAAATGATTGGGCTAGATTCTAGAACCATGTCTCTGTATGTGCAAATCAATTTCCTCCACTGCTCAAATCAAATAATATATTATAGAAATGACTTATGCCCCTCACGCTGCCAGGTTTACAAATGAGCTCTAACTAAGATCACATAGAACTAAATAGAATGTTGATGGGAGGAGGATATAAAAGTGACTAAAGTACAACCACACTGCTCTCAAATGAATGACCATCTCATTGTATAATGACACCTGTATCCACCCAAGAACTGAAACTCCATCTAAAACTACAAGAAGAAACCACAAGTGTCCAGAAGATGATAGACTATTACCTCAAGAAAATAGACTATTTCCTGAAGAAAATCAAATGACATTTGATTTACCTCAAATACCATTACTTTTGCTCAATTTGTCCATTGTAAAATGAAATCTAATAACACCCACCACTTTACCCATTTAAAGATAAATAGGATGTCATTTGGGAGGGGGCACACCAGTTATGCTCAGGTGTTAGTCCTAGCTCTGCATCAGGAATCAATCATCCCTGGCAGTATACAGGGGTGTTGGGAATCAAACATGGGTCAGTTGCATACAAAGCAATCCTCTTACCTAAGCTGTACTATTTTTCTGTCCCTTGGCTATCATTAAAAAATAAATCTTATTTCTTTTGTTGGACATGACATGGCAATGTTTTATATGTGCCTCTAAACTTTTTTTTTGATCAAAGTGGATTGCAAATCTTTCACTGTAATATATTTTTAAGTTTCTGGCCGCCACAGATAGAGCTCCCAGTAGAGTTTGGTTGAAGTCTCGCATAGGGACAGTTTTGTTTCTGCCTCCTCACAATCCTTTTTTTTTGTTTTTCTCCTCGTGTTTCCTACATGTGTTGAGCTCAGGCTTAGACCTAGGTAAACATCCTACCATTTATTCTACATCTCAGAGCCTGATTCTTGGGAAACATCACCTCTCCTTCCCTGTCATGTAACCCTTTAATCTTGTAGTCCATCTAGCAAAAAAACGACTTCTTTCAGTTCCTTTATAAACAATGCACATTCCTATCATCAATCAATACATGTACTTAGGCAAAAGTTCAAAAAATAGTTCTTGCTGGTATGGTGGTTGAACCAATACTCGAATTTGTATCCAAAACGTGCCTTCTTGTTCTTCCCCCAAACCACCGTCTCTAAATACTATATTTTCATCTTTTCAGTTAATTCACATTAAAGGTATTTCCTCTGCAAATAATTTTCTGATACTTCTTGTACTTTTCCTTTTCTTGGAATTACATTTACTGTTCCTCACTCTTATTCCATTAGAATTTTATTGTGGTGAATTATAGCTGCTTACTTCTTGTTGCTCCTATCCATTTTTTCTCCACGGATTTTGATGTTCAACCATCTTGAAGTCATGGCTACATTTTTTTTCAATCTGATTCACAAGCAAAAAGTAGATACTCAACAAGCAGTTGAAAAAGAAACTTAGATCAGTGATTTTTAAATTCACCTGGAAAAACACTTTAAAATAGAGATTATTATGTTTATTCTCAAATGCAATGAAAAATTGTAGGGCTAGGGACTCTATCTATGGTCTTGCATTTAGGAATTTCTAACTAAACTCAATTTGGCTATTGACTCTACTGAGCTGATATGCATTCAGTTATAACTTCATCTTTTGGGCATTAGCTTTATCATTTATTTAACATGTAGCTCTTGTCAAAAACACACAGCCAAAGTTGCCTCTGCTCTTATGAGAAAATATACTGTTGTACAAAGATACAATCTGGTGATTGAGTACATAGTTTAGAGAACAAATTAAATAGTTGTCTTCTCCTGCTATTTCCTAACTCTACTATCTCAAACAATTGTAATCCTTTCGGTGCTCAATGTCTCCATCTAAAAGGGGACAATGATTCTTCTTATCACATAAAATATTTGTGAATATCAGAAATCAAATGTTCAAAGTTGAACTTAGCTTGTAGGAAAATCTTAACAAATGTCAGTTATTGTTATTACTATTGAGATTATTACTTTGTCATCATTACTTAGGAGGTTACATTTAAGAAACTTATATAGTTACGAATTGTTGCCTAATTTTCAACATTTCAAAGATGCTTAAAATGGATATCAAAATTTGCAATTTGAGGGTTCCAGAACCAATAGTATTTTTCAGTTGTTAGTTTCTTTTCCCAGATCTCCTTTTTCCTAAAGATCTTTCTTTCTTAAGTTTTGTTCTTCTGGCAAGACTTTCCAAGTGTAAACAAATACGTGTTATAGTTCAACATTGTACAAGGGACTTGAATGAAGGACATTTTTTTTATACCGCAGAAGTTTAAAAATGCACCTCTTCAGGTATAGTATTTCATTTGAGTGGCCTGTTTTCTGAAAACCAGCCTTCCATACAGACAGTAGTATATCAATTTGTCACCAGCTTGGAGATTCTGGCAGAAATCTGTGAAAATTGCATACCTATAATTTGGTTTTCTCATTATAGGGACCTTGAATGTCTGGGTGCTATTGAGTAAGGTCATTGACACTTAACAGAGAGCAGCTGGACTGAAGAACTTGGTGCCAGAATTCAGCTAAGCAGCCCTCCTCTCCACTCCACCCCCACCTCCCCCTCTGGCAGGAAATTACACCCAAACCACAGAAAACATTGCAAATGTTTGCATCCAAAGAGTTATAATTAAGTTGATCAGCTTAAATAAAAAAGACTGTGACCTGTTTTTCACTTTACATAAATAAGTCAGGTGAAATAATCCATTTTACTTGTCTCCAAAATGTTCATCCACCTAAGGCAAGACAAAGCTTAAATTTCATAGGATTAATTTAAGGTAATCTTAAAGGTCTACATTAAGGAATCTCAAAAACATTACTATGAAAATTTGTGAACATGTTTCCTTATATAAAACCTGATTACCTCTCAGAGACCCCATTCTTGGATTTAAAACAATGCATGGTTTTTTTGAGGTATTTTGTGAAAGAGTAAAACTAAGTTTTAGATTTAAAATTTTATTTTGTAGAAGATAAACATACTTTGAATCATACTTGATGGTAGAAATAAAAAATATAAAAGTAATACATGAATGTAATTTTAAATAATACTTTAATTTTTAATTTAATAAATATTTTTCAATTATTTTAGGAAATGGGTGAACATGTGTTTATGAATAGCCAGCACTCTATCCTAAAGTGAAAAGAATATATGCTTAGACTTATACTCTGATAAGTACTTGAGAAATAAGAGGAGTATTATAAACAATTAAGTGTAGATAGAGTTAGGAATTAGGTCTAGTTGTTGCAATGTCTCTTTTGAGAAAAAAAATTCTTAATTTTTTACTGAAGGAAGGTTAGGGAATAGTGGACTATACCCAGTAATGACCAGGGGATTTTGGGGGCTCTGTGCTCAGAAATGACTCTGGGTTGAAGCCAGAACTGTGGCACAGTGGTAGGGTGTTTGCCTTGCAAGTGGCTGACCTAGGATGGACCAAGATTCTATTCCCCAGCATCTCATAGGATCCCCCAAGCCAGGGGCGATTTCTGAGGGCAGAGCCAGGAGTAACCCCTGTCAGTAGGTGGGTGGCCCAACCTCCCCCCGCAATGACTTCTGGTAATTCTTCAAGCATCTTTTATAGAAAATTAGTGTTGCCTCAGACAAGATAGCATAGAGATGAAATCTCAGAGCAGAACTGGACTATTCATAGATATATGAACAAGGACCAGGAATTTGCACAGAGGACTCTAATCTTTCATAGAAGTTCTTAATGAATTCATGTATTTGCTGTGGACAGGGTTACCCTGGCTGTCAGTTTATTTTGCACAAGAAAAAAACATATAATATATATATTATCATACAATATAATATATAATATAAACATATATATATTATCATAGCTAGTCAATGATTCCTTAGGGGGACTTATTAGTCCCA
This sequence comes from Crocidura indochinensis, assembly GCA_004027635.1. NCBI lineage: Eukaryota > Metazoa > Chordata > Mammalia > Eulipotyphla > Soricidae > Crocidura > Crocidura indochinensis. The sequence goes on along the minus strand of PVKC010009914.1, from coordinate 13,492 downwards.
CTGTTTTCTTCATTAGACTATATTTCCTTTTGGACAAAGTATTGAGATTCAATAAAGAAATGAAGAGCCTATGATAACCCAAGAGGCATAAATTTAAAATAAATTATACATGCCTGCTCACTATGGTAAGGAAACCCAAACTCAGTTTTAGAGGAAGATATTATCAAAGAAAGCTTCTCAGAAGAGAAGATAATTGGGTGGGGCTGGGGGTGAATTTGAATAAACAATATGTACAAAATATAAGACTGCTTGTTACATTAAGAGGACAGTGCACTGTTGAGCATTCAAGGCTTATTCATGCTTCTGGAAAATATCCCTAGGAAGAGAGCCAGGGGACACATCATAAAAGATGACTTAGATGTCAATCAGTCTAAAAAGTTTGAATTTATTTAGAAGAGAGTGAGACCATTAAAAGCTATCAAGTAGGAGAATAATATGGCATTTTTTAAAAGAACAGATCAAAGATGTTGAAGTTCTTTAAACAAATATTCATTTTATATGGCTTACACATTCACCTTTACAAACATAAACAAATCATGTTTTCTACAAGGTCTTCCACCCCTATGAAATCTTGTTACCTGGTACTCAGTCTCCTCCTTACCCCTGTAACATTTGGGTTTTGTTCCAGAATCACCAAATTCCTGTACATTTTATTCCAACAAAAGCATGCTTCAAAGTGTCATTTTATAATTAAATCTTTCCAAGTCGTTCATAGTAAAGATTCACATACCTATAGGAAATAAAGAGATATGCTAAAAGAGTAAATAAATGTATGTATACTAAACAGGTATCAATAAACTTTACTTCCACAATGAAGAGGTAGAAGAAATAAAAGTACAAGGACAGTACTAATAATGAAGTGTATTAACTACTTGAATAATATACTATGTATAATGCTGGACTAACGTGAACACATTGATTTTTGTAAGAGTATCAGACTTGGCTTGGTTCCAAGAGATTATTACATAAGGATTTATAATTCTAATATGTAAGATAATCTAGTTTATGTTTATTATTTTTATTATTAGGGAAAGCTATAGATTCAATTTTATGTAAAATATGATTTTTCCAGAGACCAATATTAGCTTATCAATGATTCAGAAATATCCCACTGATCCTTAGATTACTTCTTCTTTTAAATATAATATTACCATGTAGCCAAGACACTTTCTTTTTTTTTTTTTGGTTTTTGGGGCACACCCGGCGACGCTCAGGGGTTACTCCTGGCTATTCGCTCAGAAGTCACTCCTGGCAGGCACGGGGGACCATATGGGGAACCGGGGGATCGAACCAAGGTCCGTCCTAGGCTAGCGCAGGCACCTTATCTCCAGCGCCACCACCCGGCCCCGACACTTTCTTAATAAATAAAAATTGTTTATGTTTTTCCTTCCTAATAAAACTCTTCCTCATGTCATGTTGACCCTTATATTGGTCAATGTTTGGTATCTTTATTGCTATTTTTATTTTGCTTAACTCAAATCTCAAATATTTGAGATTCTTGAGATATGATATATCATCACTTGAGTATCATTCTGTCCACAGCTGATAGCATAATAAACTTATCTTTGTAGAGATACTATATAACTACAAAATGAAAATTTATTAAATTCTTGTTACAGATAATTTGAGGAGCAATTGAGTTACTATTAATATCTTAATTCCTTCTGATAGAAGAGATACAAAATTAGAAATGTTAAACATTTTGTCCAGTCTGAGGAAGTTAGCAAGATATGAAGTAAGAACTCTGTCCTATAAAGCTGAAAAGCCATGAAGATGATTCTGTGAAATCTAGAGGACTGAACAATACCTTTTCTTCTATCCCCTGCAAGTTCTGTGATTCAGGTAGCTAAATCATTCTAACTATTCAATATAGTAATGACCATAACAAAAGAGAAATTTGAAGGAGTTCTTTAAGTTTATGAAAACAATCGTAGAAGACAATGGAGAAGGTGATAAATAAATTTTATAAAGGAAAGAGTTGTTTTCTCATATATATAATATATAAGGATATATATGTATATATATATATATATATATATATATATATATCCTACTGCTGAACTATATCCAAGGATATATAGGGAGGGAAAACTTCACAAATTATCAAAATACTAACTTGATAAGAAGCTATCTATACTAATTGAATCTTCACATATAAAAGTCTAGTAGTATATGCTAGCTAGTATTCTCAAAAATTCCCAATATAATAAATATATACTAATATATAACCATAAAATACTGATAAAAATACCACTTGTCGCTACTTTACATATCAGATTCTTTGTCAGATTTTGTTTGCTTAATGCATTCTGCCCTGTGAGAAAGTTGGAAAGCCTTTTCCCAATATGTAGCTTCTTACTAAATCAGTCCCTACTTGCCTGCCTAATCACTTATGTCTTAACAGTAAGTAGAAGTTGATTAGAATTGTACTATATTTATGACATCTGAATATAATGAATTAGAGATGTACTATTATTTACAACTTTTTCTACACAAAAAAAGAATAAAACCCCCAATGAAGATACTGCAATCAATTAATTCAATGATCTTTTTAAAAAGTAAATTTCCAAATCCATAAAAATGTAGTAATTAAAACTGGATTTTAAAATTAGATTACCTTAGGTTCCATTTAGTAGTATCCTGAACAGGCCTTTATATTCACCTCTAAAATTGGGATTATCATAGTCATATACTTCAGATGGCTACTGAGATTAAAATATGAATATAAATATGTCTAGTGATTTGAGAGAAAGGATTTAATTAATGATTGCTATTGTCATTGTATGAGTCTTTAAAAAGATCTTGATCCTATGATCTGATAGTGTAGAATTGCTCCTAATAGAGGTGGATACAAAGAGGTCATCTTTATGTGATACCCAAATAAATACCTCCAAGAATCCATGCTTCTTTTAATCTTCTTTTCAGAAGCTCTTTAACTCTCAGTTAGAAGAGTGAACATTGAATGGCTTTTATCCCTCAAGGAAGAGGTTTGCTGGATGATATAAAGCTCTGTGCAGATGCCAATTTAATCTCTTCTGATGGAGAGGTTTTAGAAGCTTTTAGCTCTCCTTGGTGACCTCCACATCACACAAATAGATTTCTTCTGCTCTTGTGTCCTACAGCCCCTCGGTACATTGGAAGGAAGGAATGAATGGGTTTTCTTCTAAAGTTTTGGTCTTGAGTACAATGACGAGAAAGTTTATTTAGAGAAATGATGAATTCAAATATTGGAACTAACTTTAGCTTCGGGGTTTTGTTCAATGGAGGAAAATTAAGTTTCTTTTTTTTAATTTTTTATTTTAACACCTTGATTACATACATAATTGTGTTTGGGTTTCAGTCATGTAAAGAGCACCACCCATCACCAGTGCAACATTCCCATCACCATTGTCCCAAATCTCCCTCCTCCCACCCACACCCCCCCCCTGTACTCTGGACAGGCTCTCCATTTCCCTCATACATTCTCATTATTAGGACAGTTCAAAATGTAGTTGAACCCTTTTAGCGCATATACCACTCACCTTATATATTAATGTTTTAAGTGGGTGAATAGGAAAGTAATAAATCTAGCCTTAACATCTGCTTTGATTCTAAATATTACTTTCCTGATAGTTAACACAAATTCATCACATCTCAAAACAAATTATGGGCCTGTCTAATAATTCACATATAAATACATATAGGTTCCTTACAAAATTCCTTGAAAAGTCAGTGGTTCTCCTCAGTTCCATGCCAACCAAAGTGGCTGGGTTGTTTCTATTATGCAATTAAACCCACTGGTACACTTTCCAAAGATATTATTGAAGGAATAGATAATCCTTAGACAGGACTAAAAGTCCTGAAGACTCGACTTTGCCATTTATTTCTACTCACATTCCTTTAAAGAGAAATTAATGACAAACACTGCCCCAAAACAGGTTTATATTTTTTTCAAAAGCATCTCAAGATTTTATTTTGCGAATATGCACAAAATGTCATTTTTGCAAGTACTATTTTTTTTAGAAACACCAAAGTAGCTCATTATTAAAGCATCCTGTCTCCTTTATCCAAACCTATAGACCAGGGGTCTCAATCTCAATTTACCTGGGGGCCGCTGGAGGCAAAGTCGGGGTGATCCGAGTGCAAAGTCAGTAGTAAGCCTTGAACATTGGGAGGTGTTACCCAAACAACTAAAACAAAACAAAACAAAACAAAAAGATTCCTCTAGGGCAGGGCCACAAAACGTTGTACGGAGAGCCCGAAACGGCCCACGGGACGCGAGTTTGAGACCCCTGCTTTAGACCCTACTGGAGAGATAATATAGCAGATAAGGTGCTTGCTTTGCACATGGCTGACTTGGTTCAGTCCCTGGCAAAGCATATTGTTGACCCAATGCTGCTGCTAGGAGCAATCTATGAGCATATAGCTAGCAGTAATCCTTGAGTTCACTGGATGTGCCTCCATCTCACAAATAGAATAGAAAAGAATGTGGCAAGCAGTACACTACTTTAGAAATGACACTTGTCATTTTTATCTATGTTTCATTAGTAAAGAAAAAATAATTCTGTGACAATGTCTAATGCCAAAAGAAAGTGTGCATATATAATTCTATTCTGTTTCAAATAACAAAAATGAACTCTTTCTTAGAGTGGACTTGTCAATAACCTTTTATTATTTCTCCTACATGGCATACTTGATTTTCTTTTATAATTTGTCCATTGTAGTATCTGTCCAGAGATAGCAAGCAATCTCTGTCTCATGATACTAAATAACTCAGTCTATTGTAAAATCAGAACTCCAGAACTCATTTACTTTAAATTATCACCAAGTATTCAAGCCATCCCTTTCCTTAACTTTAATAATTTGAGACTAAGAAATGAGGTAATGGCTAAATTTTTCTCTTTCTAGTTATATTTTCTTTACTCACCATAGTTGATATATGCCATCAGGTTATTTTTCTAGGTGTGTGGCATATCTGAAGGACCAAAAGGATATGAGTTCCTTTCTTAAGGAAACATTATTGTAATATAATATAAACTTATTAGTTAAATGTACAGCATGATAATAGTTTATAGCATGAAAGTATATATTAGAAAAATAAGTATATATGTGGTACTGTATTCTAGCCAATGAAGTTTGCATTTAAGTAAATTGGAGGCAAAAGAATAAATAAATAAATAGGAAATTTTTCTGGAGTAAAGATGAATAAGTATGAAAGAATACTTATAATATGAATATAAACTATCTTATTTGAGAAACATAAAGCAAAGAGTTGGTTAGAGTAGTTATGACAGGAAAGAAGAATGACATGTAAGGTTTTGGGAATCATTGTACCTATATGGAGGGTTTTGAGAAGAGGAATATGAGGCAATGCTATATGTATTGGTGGGGGTTTCTCTTTGTAGGTTTCTGTTTTGCTTTGTTTTGTTTTAGAGGGGTGGGAATTAGACCTGGAAGTGCTTTAGGACTAGAATACTAAACAATATGGTTAGTGAGCACTGTAAAATGTGTCTACATCATGAAGTATCATGTAATGAGTCTTGAGAATCCAGGTTTCTTTCCTGAAAGCAAACTGAAATCACGGGCATTATGATATAATAGTAGAGTTGTTTGAATTAAAAATATTGCAATAATATATTCAATTCCTGAGCACTGAGCACTGTAGTCTATGGTATGCAGTTGCTTATTCCAATGGTATCTCTGGACATAAATATTAGATCATATTAACTGATCAAATGTAAATAAATAGATTAAACTAATTTAAGATATCTTAATGAGCACTGTATTTTGAGTCTAATAGAATATAGCACTGCAATGTGAAGCAAGGGAGACTTTATCTCCAAGGACCACTAAACAAAAGATTAAAAAGTTATTATAGGGGCCCGGGAGATAGCATGGAGGTAAGGCATTTGCCTTTCATGCAAAAGGTCATTGGTTAGAATCCCGGTGCCCCATATGGTCCCCCGTGCCTGCCAGGAGCAATGTCTGAGCATGGAGCCAGGAGTAACCCCTGAGCACTGCCGGGTGTGACCCAAAAACCAAAAAAAAAAGTTATTATAGACATTTTAAACCAAGACAGTAAAAAATTCTTATAGTAAGCACTATAGTGGGAGTCCATGGTTTCCAAACACATTCTGCACCTGTTTCTATGGCTAAAAGTATTAGAACATTATTGTAGACATTTATAAAAAAAAAAGCAGTTGATTGAAAACATGCTCAACCTAAACAGCTGTATCTGATGCTGCAGGACTCCTTGAAGTATAAGAAAGAATATAAGCTTTTGTGTGTCTCCTCTTTCTTTCAGTTTCCTCATTTCTGCTTGCTATACTTTGGGGCCAATGGTGTTCTGGACAACTACCATTTATACCATTGTAGTTCTTTGTGCAGCTATTCTAAATACAATTTATAAATAATATCATTCTGTATTAATTCTTCTTTTGACTTACTTCATTTAACATATTATCTTTTAGTTCCATCCATGTTGCTGCAAATTGAATGCTTGCATCATTCTTATAGCTATGTATTATTCTATAGTATATATATATATACCACGTCTTCATGATCCATTTGTCTGTTGTTGGATTTCAAGTATTAGCTGTTGTATTACTGATTCTACCCTAACCAATAATTGTGCCCCACCCTAGGGTGTGACCTGGTGATAGTATATTGGATTATTCTTTACTTGGTATTCTGCTCCCACCCTAGGGGTGGTACCTGATTCTTGTCAATAAAAGCAAGGGTCTGAGGAAGGCAGGAGATCATTTCTTCAGTCTTCATCCACTGAATAAAACTGATGTCTCCTGATACCTGTCTGTGGAGCATTTCTTTGCTGCAACCCTGAACCCTCAGACCCACCAGCTGGAGAGGTTTGCACAACCGTGGCCTGGGCCAGCAGAGAAAGACCCCTCCACCCATTCCATCACCATCCAGCCCCATCTAGGGCTGCTTTATTCTACATTAGCTATTTTACTGAGTGATGCAGTAAGTAGTGATGTTGGGGATATATACCCCAAAGTGGGATTTCTGGGTCATATGCCAGCTCAATTTGAGTTTAGTAGAACCCTCCATACTCTTTTACATAGGGGTTGGATCAGGTATCATTTCCACCAATAGTGGATAAGAGTTCCTTTCTCACCACATTCCTGCTAACAGAGATTGTTATCAGTATTTTTGATATGTGCCATCCTCACTGGTTTAAGATGGTATCTCATTGTTGTCTTAACTTGGATTTCCGGAATGATAAGACCACAATGCCACATATATCAAAAAGAAGATGTAAAGAAAATCCATCAGCTAAACTAAACAACATGCTGCTCAACATGCTGGATCAAAGAAGAAATCAAGGAAGATATAAAGAGATTCCTTGAGATGAATGAAAATAAGAAACAAATTTCCAAAATACATGGGACAGAACAAAAGCAATAATTAGGGGGAAACACATAGAAGAAAAAACACATAGAAGAAAAAACAAAATCAACAACCTAAAGGAACACCTTAAATATCTGAAAAACCAACAACAAAGGAACCCAAACACAAGAAGAAAAGAAAAAGTAAAACTCAGAAAAGAAATCAATAATATAGCAACAAAGAAAACAATACAAAGAATTGATGAGTCCAGGAGCTGGTTTTTGAAAAACAAACAAAAAAAATACAAAAATTACAAACAAACAAAACAAAAGAAAAAAAAAAAACAAGATAGACCAGTCCAGGATAGGAAATTTGCCACAAATAGCAGGGAAGTGTAATTAGGGCAGAGAAGGGACCACTAGGACAATGAGAGTTGGAAATGACCATTCTGGACAAGAATTGGGTCCTCAAAGGAGATAAAGTAATAGATATAATGCCCTTTCAGCAACAATACTTCAAACCAGAGCCTAACAGAATAAAAAATAAAGAGAGAGAGAAAGAGAGAACAAAAAAAGAAAAATGTCTTACCCAGAGGCAGGCAGGGGAGAGAGCCGGAAGAAAACTGGAGACATTAGTGTCGGTAAATGTGCATAGGTGAAGAGTGTAGGGCATTGTATGACTAAAATTCAATTATGTACAACTTTGCAATTGTGAAAAAAAACTATATTACAATCTTGTAACCGTGATTCTTAAGTGATCAGTTATAAAAACAAAAGAAGAAAAAACAAGATAGGCAAATCACTGGCAAGATTCACATGGAAAAAAAAGGGAAAAATAGATCTGATGATAAATGAAAGGGGAGAGATTACAAAAGAAACTCAAGAAATCCCAACCATCATAACAGCTTTTTGTGAGCAACTTTATTCAGTTAAGCTAGAGAACCTAGAAGAAATGAACAGATTTCAAAAAAAATTATCATCTCCTGACACTTAATGAGGAGGAAGTAAAAACCTAAACAGGACAATCACAGCTAAGGAGATTGAAACAGAAATTAAGAAACTCCCCTAGGACCAGATGAGTTTGCAGATGAATTTTTCAAACATTCAGAGAAGAGTTCCTACTCTTCCAAAACATAGAAAAGATGGGAATCCTCCCTAATTCCTTCTATGAAACTAATGTCATGCTCATTTCCAGCGCTGACTAAGATACCATCATGAAAGAAAAATGCAGAACAATCTCACTAATGAATATGAATGTAAAAATCTTAACAAAATCTTAAGAAACCAAATCTAATAACACATCAAAAATATTATACATCATGACCAAGTGGGTTTCATCTCAGCATTGAAAAGATGGTTCAATATAGACAAATCAATCACCATCATGCACCACATTAGTAAAAGGAAGGACAAAAACCACATGATCAGACCAATCAATGTAGAGAGAGCATTTGATAAAATATAACACCCATCATGATGAAAACCCTCAGAAAATAAGTGTGGAAGGAACTTTCCTTAAGATAGTAATAGCTATCTAAAAATTCCACAGCTACCATTATTCTTTTTTGGCTTTTGGGCCATACCTGGTGATGATCAGGGGTTACTCCTGGCTATGCACTCAAATCACTCCTGACTTGGGAGACCATATGGGACATTGGGAGTCTAACCCAGGTCAATCCTGGGTCAGCTGCATGCAACAGAAAAATGTCCTATCACTGTGCAATTGCTCTGGCCCTTATCCTATTCTGAAAAGCTAAAAACATTTTTTAATAAAGTCAGGCACTAGGCAAGGATGTATACAGTCTCCACTCTTATTCAATATAATATTAGAATCCTAGCAAAATCAATCAGACAAGAGAAGGAAATCACAGGAATCCAAATCAGAAAAGAAAGGAAGTTAAATGATTTCTATTTGCAGATGACATGATAATATACACCAAACACCTTAAAGAGTCCACAAAAATGCTCCTAGAAAAATAAACCCAGACAACAAAATGGCCAGTTACAAACACAGAAATAGAAATACAGAAAAGACAGTTGCATTTTTTATTCAAATAACAACTTAGAGATAAAATGATCAAATAGTTTATTCCATTTAAAGCAGGATCCAAAAATTTTAAGTATTAGGAATCAACCAAACAAGAGAGGTGAATGGCCTATATCAAAAAAACTTTAAAAACAATTCAGAAAGAAATTGAAGAGGACCTATGGAAATTGAAGAACATCCCATGCTCATGTGTTGGAAGAATTTAATTTATCAAAATGATGATCTTACCTAAACTACTATATGAATTCAATGCAGTCCCTATTCAAATTTAATTATTCTTCAAGGATTTAGAAAAATCAATTATAAAGTTTGTGTGTGACCATAAAAGACCCAGAAAAGCCAAATCATATTGAAAAGCAAGAAACAGGGAGGTATTTCATTTCCTCCCCGAGATCTCAGTTGAATCTTCACTACAAAGCTATACTGAACAAAACAGCATGATATTGGAACAAGGACAGATTTTCAGACGAATGAGTAAGAATAGAATATCTAGTGACAAATACCCACGTAAATGATCAACTATTCTTTGACAAGGAGTCAGGAATTTAAAATGGAACAAAGGACAGTCTCTTCAACAAATGGTGTTGAAAAAATTGGATAACTACGTATAAGAAAATTTACTGTTACGCAAAAGTAAATTTAAAGTGGATTTAAGACCATTACATTAGACCCAAATCCATAAACTTAATTCAAGAAAACATAAACAGAACACTCCACGACATAGACCTCAAAGAAATCTTTGATGATAGAATGCCAATGGCAGGATCTAAAGCATCATACTTAAATAAATGGTAATACATCAAATTAAAAAAATTCTATATGGCAAAAGAAACATGAGCTAAAATTAGAAGGTAGCTAACTTAATGGGAGAAAATTTTTGCACTCAACATATCAGATAAAGTGTTGACATCTAGGATATACAAAGTACACACACAGGTTAACTCTGCAAAATCTAGAAGCCCCATTAACCCCTCTTTTTTCTTTTATCTTTTATTTCCCCTATCTTCAAACAGAACCACATAACTTGAACCATCTTGTTCTGCCTCACAAATTGAAGGGGAGATAATGGAGTACACCAAGACCAAACAGTCATATGAACATTGAGTAGAAATAAAAATTGAACATACTTAAACACTAAACCTAAAGCCAATAACAGAATCAAAACCCAATCTACAACAAGCTAGACACAGAAGGGACCACTTATACTAGTAACCTGGGGTGGGGGGGGGCAAATGAAGGGGATTTGGGATTCATGCTGGGAACAGAGTTGGAGGGAGGGCAACATGGGTGGTGGGAATTCCCTGACTCAATATCATTATGTACCTAAAATACTACTGTGAATGATTTGTAATCCACTTTGGTCAAAATAAAAATTATTAATAAAAAATGCAATGAAAAAAAATGGGGAGATGAAATGAACAGGCATTTCTCTGAGGAAGACTAACTGATGACCACAGTGATATAAAAATACGCTCATCCAGGGGCCAGAGCTGGACCCAGAGTTCCCACAAGCCAGGAGTTCTCTTGGTCCTGTACTGGCTTGTGGTGGGCACTGGGATGGACAGCTAGCCCAAGGACCCCCAGACTTTCCATTAGTCTGGGGGGCCAGATTCCCCCACGCCAGAGGGGCTCTTCATGAGCACCTCAGGTAAGCTGGGCCCTGGGGGAGGATTTGGGGTGGAGGGCAGCTCCACCCCCTATGCATTTACAAACAGCAGGGGCCAGAGCTGGACCCAGAGCTCCCACAACTGCAGACAGCAGTCAAAGTAATTTCCCGTTATTCATTACAGACCCCCTATAGTATGGTCGTTTTTCATTCATAAAAATTTTCAAAATCGCGGGGGCGCAACTAGTCTTTAATCTATTCAAGAATACTCTTGCCCTTGACTATACAAAAGGTAATGGAACACCCTATATAAAGAGGATTTCACTCAAATAGATCTCTGAAATCAATTTTTATGTGAACGTTATTTTTCATAAATTTGGAGTCCTCTCTTTCTCCCAAGCCTTAAAGTATTCATCTATATGATGAATATAGCCCCACTTATTCATTGCCTCTCAACACCAAGAGACCCTTATATTCCCCCATATCCCAAACCTGATGTGTTACCTCCCCTTTATTTACCCCTCTTTTCTCTCAATTCTTACCTAGATAGGCACCAAGTTTGACCTCTTCCGCAATTAAGCACCATTCAGCTCCTCAATGAAAGACACTCTCTAGAATCTCCTTTTCGTGTCTCAACAAGAAACCTCAACCAGAAAGCCTGCTGACTTAAGCCTGTGACCCCTCTCACCCCCGTCAAACCACGGACTGATACATCATGTCAGAATCAGCTGCAACAAAACTCCCAATTCATGGACATTACAGGACTCTGAAATTCTGCAAATCATATCTTAAACTGTAAACTAAAATTGGTGATAAGAAAAAGTGCCTGACTTCCACTCCCCACAAGAGTATCTCAGAAGACCTCATTGGGAGGCCTATATTGCCTACATAAGCCAAATATTGTATTAATAATACATCTTAAGATATATACTCCTAAACATACAGATAACCTCCCCCATCACTTTCTTTTTTCAAATAACTTTCTTTTCCTTTTTTCCCCCTTAATTTATCTTTTTTTCTTTTTTTTAAATTTTTTTAGCTCAGTTTCATCTATTTGCTCTATTTTTTATATATGCATACTCCCAGCTTGGGTGCTCCCAGATACAAAAACCAAGAAACACCTAGCCTGGGATAAAAACTCAGAGCACACCACAGGTACTGTATGCATAGCCTGTCATCTCTACTCGGAATAGCACCATACGTTTTTCTATAGGCATAATAAATAAGAGGAAAATATTGACTCAGACAGAAGATCTTATCTTCTATGGATAAGAACTCACACTTTTTACACAAAGGTGCCTTCCATCACGGACATATGTCATGTGGATACAACTCAATCTCCACGAGATCGGATACTGTCCTTTCTCTAATCCCAGATCCCAAATGTAGAACTGAAACAACTCCCTGTAACAACACCAGGAACTAAGCTCTTTTGGGAAATATACTTGTGCTAGGGTTGATAAGACAACGTGGACAGCGAGGAAATGTCAACTTGACCTAAGACCGGAGGTCCTATCACATCACCTAACACTCAGTGGAAACCAGAAGATGTATTGTTCTTTGAAATATGAAAAATAAGAGCACTACCTTCAGAAAACTGACTTTGACAACAGTGACTGGTAGAACTTACCTGGAAACCATTAAGGAAAACCCTACCCTAAGCAATAGTCCAGATCTCTCAAAAAAATCAAGATTTCTTAGCACAGAGGCCCAATTCTGACAACAGAGACTAAGCATAATGTTTGGAATCATGACTTCCTAGACTATGGCTTAGGTAACTAGCAAAAACATGGAGCACAGGACACAGAAAACTGAACACATCAACAATGTTGGAACAACCTCTAGAACCTTAAAGACTCTACCCTAGGCCTGGTCCTAGGACATGTGCAAATACCGAGATTGCTTTCGACAGTAACCTGATTTTCTCATCCACAACTGAGAGGAAAGTTTCCTGACATCTCCACAACAACAAAAACAAACAAACAAAACCCCTGGGATATGGCAATGAGAAAGTATGGAGCCAGTGGTTGTTCCCATGACAATATGCTCCAGGAATGGAGATACCCTGAATCCATTAGGTCATGGAAATTTCCTTACTTCCCCAATACTTACTGTGCCTATACAAAAAAAAAGTGGGTAGCACCAAACCCTGCCACGCCATTATTCCTTTTTTTCTGGTTTTGTTTTGTTTTATTTATTCACTTACTTTTATCTGTTTTTGATATTATTTTCCTTCTCTTCTTTCTTCCACCTTTTTTTTTCACTCTTGTGAATATTACTCGGTGATTTTTAAATTTCATTTGCTTTTAGTAGTTGATGCCAAATTTTCCCTTCTCCTTTTCTTAACCTTTTTATCTCAAATGGAATAGCACAACTTGAAGTATTCAGACTCATAAATTGAGGGGAGAAAAGGATGTTACCAGGGCCAGTCATATGACCATGCAGTGTAAATAAAAAATGATCAGACTGGAACACCAAACAGAATAGATACCTGACCCACAACAAGCTGCTAAG
>PVKC010009913.1:0-26279 GCA_004027635.1 Crocidura indochinensis | reverse complement strand
GGTGGAGCGAGGGCGGGCTGCGTTTTTCAAAGGGAGGCTCTAGGCAGCTGTGCTTGCCTGTTTTCTCTTGCCCACTCTCAATTGGGGTCACTCCTTGAGACGGGGCTCATCTCGCCAACTCTGACAGATTCCAGCCTCTCCATCTATCTATCCATTTAGCCTAGCTTTTCGTTCCAAAAACCCCTGTCCACAATCCTACTCCATCTGTTTACCTTTGGTTTTTCAGGAGAATCAGGAGCTGTGTTATTTTGCCTCCTTTCCTATTTTTTTTCCTGGATTAAATCTCTATGAAGTAGTTTGGGGAAATTAGCAGAGCGATTAGGGTGTTTGCTTAGTATACTGACAACCTGGCTTGGCTCCCTGGCACCCCATATGGTTCCCCGAAAACCACCAAGAGTAATTCCTGAGCACAGAGTTAGGAGTAACCCTTGAGCACCTCCAGAGGTGACCTAAAAACAGGAAAATAGAAAATTTTATATCTTCCCATCTCTTCGTAGTTCATGTCTGTCTCTGTGTTTGCCTGTCTATATCTATCTATCTATCTATCTATCTATCTATCTATCTATCTATCTATCTATCTATCTATCTATCTATCTATCTATCTGTCTATCTGTTTGTCTTTCTATCTGTTGTTTTGTTGCTATTGTTTTGTGGTGCTTCGCTTTGAACTCAGGTCTGGCCTGTGTTCTACTGCTGAATCACATCTCCAGCCTCCTACCACTTTAAATTCGAATCTTTTTTACTAAATTGTTTCCTAGCTTTGATTTTGAAATAGCGAAAATCACAGGAAATTGCAAAGACATGCTTGATGGATCAGTTGTCTGAGCACTTTCCTTTATGGATTCTTCATTTTTTTTTTTTTTTTTTGGTTTTTGGGCCACACCTGGCAGTGCTCAGGGGTTACTCCTGGCTGTCTGCTCAGAAATAGCTCCTGGCATGCACGGGGGACCATATGGGACACCGGGATTCAAACCAACCACCTTTGGTCCTGGATTGGCTGCTTGCAAGGCAAACCGCTGTCCTATCTCTCCGGGCCTTCCTTTATGGATTCTAAGGACACAAGTGATGGATCGATTCAGTCTCCCCTGCCTGGGTCCTTTGCTGTCTTCTTTTAGAAGAGAGAATTTGGGCCATACATTAAGCTTACTCCTGGCTCTGTGCTCACAGATCACTCCAGAGAGTATTTAGGGTACCATATAGGATGCTGAGGCTAGAACCAGATCAGCCATGTGCGAGACCCTGAGTAGGTCATCCTTACATGACCTACTCTACCATAGAAATCCTTCAGGTTCATGTTTGGAGTTGCAGCCTGACTGGGTAGGAGGGGAAGCTGGCATCTGTCCACCCTGAAGAAGTTTTGTGACTTTCACTAACCTTGCACATGTCTCATCTGTGGTGAGGTCTGATCCCCAGCCCACAGTGTCAGGTTTACTATCTGCAAAGAACCCACCTGTATGCTTCTGTAAGGGTGAAGGGAATGCTGAGCTACTGGCGAGTGCTTGGGCAGAAGTCAGGACTCTTGCCATTTCTTTTACAAGCTCTTAGTATTTTGTTCTGCATCTCCAATATACTTCCTTCATCAGAAGCTTGGAGGTTTCTGGGGTTCTAGGTGCAAAGCAGTATGTCTGTATATTGTATATCCAATTTTGCTTCCTCAGTTGGTGAACTATGTTGGGTGAACTAAGGTCACATCTGTTGTCCCCATCTAGAGTGTCGCTGTCATTGCACATCTATTCTCTGTTACTCGACCATTTCTTTGCAGATAGTTCTCTGTGGTCTCTGCACTACATCAGAATCTTTCTGTCCAGTCAAATGCCATCATGGGGTAATCTGATAGATGTCCAGTTCTCAGTCCCTGCTACATATTCACTTCCCTTAGAAAAAATATTTGAAGCTCTCTGAGGCTGCCTGCCACCTCCTTACCTTTCTTAGGAATTTGGGAGCATCCACTAGGGAAAAATTGATGACTTGTTCTGCCTTGTCCTTTCGTTGTCACTTGTCACTTACACTGTTTGTTGACTGACCAACTTACCTATTCGAGCATTGCTGGAGTCCTACAATATAGCAAGCTAGCCTGCAAGCTTGAGGTATACAAAGAAGGGAGGGCTGTGTTGAGAATAGTATGGACAGGTTCTCAATGCCTCCCCTACCCTTAGTAAAGTTCCCTTGTGGGAAGACAGTTAAACAAGTTGAGAGACGTCGTAAGAACCTGAAGCGTGACACAGAGGAAGCAGAACAGATGGATCCACGACTTATCATGGGGACGATAACTAAATGGGGTGATAGCCCTTGGCAGGTGAGTAGGAGGGGCAGTGGCCTGTGCATTCCTGACCCTGGAAGCACAGAGTGGGATGGGAAGTGCTACTATTGCCTGCTGGGGGTGTCAGTACCAGTGGTATAGGTTGGGGTTGGAGTGGTTTGAGGAGAAGACAGGGTAGATGAACAGTCATGACAGAGATGGGGGAGGAGGGGGAAAGAAAGACTGCAGAATTAAATTCTGAGCAAAGAGCCAAAAATGTTAATGCTGTTTTGGTGGGATATTAGTTAGAGGTCTGGCTTAGGGAGAGTCACAATCCCTAAGCCATTCCACCTTTCAAGTTTCACCGCCAGAACTGATACTCGATCCCCCTTATGGTCCCCAAGTAAACAGCAAAATAACTAGAATAGAGTGCTTGCAGGACAAGGGTGGAGCAAAGTCCCGTGGGATGCTCATGGCATCCTGGCATCTTTAGAGGCATCCTAGAGACCTGAAGCTACTCTATGCCTCAGAGAGGCAAAGAATTATCTTGGTGCTATGAGAAAGACACTAGGAATAGTGTCAAAGGACAAAGGCAGCAAGGTACAGTGGAACGAATAGGCCACCTCCAAAGAACATTCTAAATAGAAAGTGCTGAGGAGAGCTCTACATCAGGACCCACGAGACCAGGGAAGCCAGGAAAGATGAGCTTGTGCTTCTAGTGCTTCAGCTTAGTGAGTCTAAGGTGGTGTGGCTGTGCTGAGACTGGGAAGCCTGCCTCAGGTTGCTAAAGCTGTGTTAACATTAACTCAACCCTTCCTAGGTGATCCTGCTTGACTCAAAAAAGAAGCTGGCCTGTGGAGCAGTGCTCATCCATATGTTCTGGGTACTGACAGCGGCCCACTGCTTTGAAAACACAAGGAAACTCACTGTCAGACTAGGTGTGCTGGGACCACCAGAGGCCTCAGGAAGGGGTGATACCAGACAGGCTCACTAAGTTTAGAGGTCCTAACAATACAGCTCAAAGTAGAACACTTACTATCAGCCCCAGATGGACACTTTTCTTTCCCCAGTTGAATTTATTTACTTATTGATTGATTGATTTTTGGGTCACACCAGGCAGTGCTCAGGGGTTACTCCTAGTTCTGTGCTTAGATATCCCTCCTGGCTGGCTCGGGGGAACCTGTCCTGGATTGGCTGCGTGCAAGGCAAACACCCTACCACTGTGCTATCTCTCTGGCTCGAATTTTTTAATTTTTAATTTTTTTTGGGGGGAGCACACACAGCTTACTCCTGGCTCTGTCTTAAGAGATCACTTCTGGTGGTGTTTGGGAGACCATCTGGGGTGCCGGAGATAGAACCCAAGTCAGCCACATGCAAGGCAAGCACCCTGTCCATATACTATTTCTCTGGCTCCTGCTTACAGTTTTCTATCAGCCCCCTTACAGAAATTGCTGGCCTTGCCTGAAAAGATCTTGTTTCTTGTGTGTGTGTGTGATCCAGATCTTTCCTACCTGGCAGAACCCTTGTCCCAAGAGCTCTTCTCTGTGTGTTTTAGCAGCTGGTCCTGCCTTGTTTGCCCTTAGCCCATGTTTCATATCTCTCTACCTTGTGCTCTGGCAGAGACATGCCAGATCGTTGCCTGCTCTATATTGATAGGACTCTTGTTTCGCCAGCTGCCCTGATACCATGTTCCCTTTGTGAGTCTACTCAGTACCCTGAGTTTCCAGGGAATAAAGAGGACCCCATATTGCTCCAGTCATGAGTGAGCCCTGAATTCACATCTACCTTCTACTTCCCTTTGTGTCACCCCTCCAGGCCATTACGCTATAGAAATCTGAGATTCAGGCATGTTTGGGGTGACCACTCCTGCCCTCTACCAGGGTGGAGGACATCTCCCAGGTCCACGTTGACAGCCCCTTCTGCTTGCAGGGGAGTATAACCTGCGGCGCTGGGAGAACACGGAGGTGGACATAAATATCCAGGAGATCTTCATCCACCCCAACTACACTCGGAAAACCACAGACAACGACATCGCGCTGCTCTACCTTGCACAGCCGGCCCCGTTCTCGCAAAACATTGTGCCCATCTGCCTCCCCGACCAAGGCCTCTCGGAGCGTGAGCTCACGCAGGTGGGCCAGGAGACGGTGGTGACCGGCTGGGGCTTCCGCAGTGAGACCAAGAGGAACCGCACCTCCATACTCAACTTCATTCAGATTCCCGTGGCACCGCACGACGAGTGCGTCCAGGTCATGCAAAACCCAGTCTCGGAGAACATGCTTTGCGCAGGCATCCTGGGGGACCCTCGGGATGCCTGTGAGGGCGACAGCGGGGGTCCTATGGTTGCCGCTTTCCAGGACACTTGGTTCTTGGTGGGCCTGGTGAGTTGGGGCGAGGGCTGTGGGCGCCTGCATAACTATGGTGTCTACACAAAAGTCAGCCGCTACCTTGACTGGATCCAGGACCACATCAGAACCAAGGAGCACCAACTCCAGAATCAGGCCGGCTAGTGTCCCTCATGCTGGCCTTGCACCACTCTTGGAATGGGGGCTGGGCTGTTGAATGACAGTATGTGGGGGCATTAAAGGGATCTGCATCAAGCATGCCAGAGCTTTCCTGTCTTTCTATGTACTTTCTGGGATAGGTTCTGGAGGGAAGTAGCCTGTATTAAGCACCTATTGCAAATGCCACATGCTTGGAACAGAATTTATTTTATGCCTGAAGTCCTCTGGGGGGTTAGGCAAGAGCAAGTTTTGTGCAGCCTGAAACAGATAGTGTCTGAATAAAAAAAAATTTTTTAGGGACCGGAGAGGTAGCATGGAGATAAGGCATTTGCCTTACATCCAAAAGGACGGTAGTTCGAATCCCGGCATCCCATATGGTTCCCTGTGCCTGCCAGGGGCGATTTCTTAGCCCAGAGCCAGGAGTAACCCCTGAGCCCTGCTGGGTGTGATCCAAAAACCTTTAAAGTGACCATAAAATTTAAAGCCCTTTGCAGGAACTTGGAAAGAATGTGTGGAAATCAGGGAGCCTGAGACCAAAACTTTATAAGTAAACCCAAACAAGGAGATGGAAGTTTTTAGCTCACACTGCACAGGAGGGAACTGAGGTTCAGGAAAGCTACTATGGGGGGGCCAAGATTCTAATTTCGGTTTGACTCCCAAACCCAGATGCTATTCTTTATTCAGGAGTAACCCCTGAGCATCACTGGGTGTGACCCAAAAACCAAAAAACAACAACAACAACAACAACAACAACAAAAAGAAGCCAATACAACTTGTTTAATTGTCTTTTGTTGGAAATATAGTTCTAAAACTTTTATGTATAAAATTTTTTGATTATCCTTGTTATTATCATCTAGCAAGTGAAATAGTTTTTATTTCACATAAAAGAAAATATGTCCAACAAAAATGAATAAATAGAACAAGAATAAATACTCATATAGAAGGATCAAGTGCATTTTTATATACTGTCCCTGTACCTGCGGATCTGGGAGAGCATCCTTGGCCATATAACCAGAACCCCTAGAGGTGTGACTTCAACAAGAGTCAATTCACAGTATAGCTGATGAAGCTGCATATTTGAGATTCAAGACTTAGCTTGGTGCTAGAATACATGGTTTGTGATCCTGCAGATGTGTGTAGACACATGAACACAGGCACACACACTCACAAACACAAAGATAAAATAAGGAACTGAGGAAAAGAAAAATAATGGCATTATTTTTAATTTAAAAAGATGATCATGAGACAAAGTCAGGACAGCTTACAGTCCTAAAATTAATCTATATGTAGCCTGAGGCAAGTCACTGTGCTTCCACTTTAATACTGAAGTGATGAGATGTTTCTACATTTGCACGCGCACACACACACATACACACAAACACGAGAGAGAGAGAGAGAGAGAGAAAGAGAGAGAGATTTCAAAAACAATTCACAGGCTACACAAAACTTGCTTTTCCCTAACCCCCATTTCCGAACCCCCTTGACAGATTCTGATTTAATTGATTTAGTTTGGAGAACACTGACATAGTAACATAATATGTGACACTCTGTCTCTCTGTCTCTCTGTCTCTCTCTCTCTCTCTCTCTCTCTATATATATATATATATATATATTTCTTTTTTTTTTGGTACCACATCTGATGATACTCAGGGCTTACTCCTGAATTACTCCTTGGGGTGCTCAGGGAATCATATGGAATGCTGAGATCAAATCTGGGTCTTCCAAATGCAAATCTAATGCTCTACTCACTGAATTATCACTCTAGTCCTCTCCAGATCATTTTAATGTTGAAAATTACTGCAGTTGGTGTCTCTTGGGACCTTTTCTACTTGAATAGGCATGAGACCTAAGGGTCCCAAGGTCAATGATAATAAAGAACAGCACTTTCAGCGAGTATAGCACTACTCTAAAGTGGAAAGATTTAATGAGAT
Organism: Crocidura indochinensis; assembly: GCA_004027635.1. NCBI lineage: Eukaryota > Metazoa > Chordata > Mammalia > Eulipotyphla > Soricidae > Crocidura > Crocidura indochinensis. Next base: position 19,608 of record PVKC010009913.1, on the reverse strand, counting down.
GATAACTGGTTCTGACAATCATTCAGAATCCAAGGTGGTAATTGCAAATCAGAGAAAACAAAGTTTTTCTCTGTGCAAGCACAGAAAAGGAGGTATGCAGGAGATGAGGTACCTTGTACCCTTCTCTTTCTGTGCACTGGAAAAATGAAGGGGTAGGACAGTGTAGCCAATCCTAGGGCTAATTAGTGCATGTGCTATGTCTTCACTTGCTTCGTTGAATGACTTTGAGAGGGACGGTGTTCTGGAGGTGTTTGGCCCTGTTAAATATTGTCCAGAAGAATTTCCCATCAAGATGGTTAATTAGCATAGGCAAGATAACTCTGGCATGAAGACTGAGATCTGTCCTACACCATGGTGAAACTAGTGAAAGTTATACAAATAAAAACCAACCATTCAAAATCTCTGGAACTGATTCTGAGGACAAAGAAATTTTAAAAAATATAGCTTTTAAGTAAAAACAAGAAAAATTAAAAAGTTGTTTTTGAGGTACCCTAGAGGTTAGTGTAACGGTTAGTGTATCAGGAAGATAATGTACTATGTTCAGGGACCAAAAGTCCAGAAAGTAATGGTGCTTTTCATCTACCTCATAAACAAATAGTTGCGAAATAGGTATTGACTTAAAATGTTGCTTTAATGAGTAAGAAATTGTTGATAGAGGGCTTTATTTTTGGTTTTGATGAACCTCACATTAAATGATAAAGAAGAGAGTCATTTAAAAGCAAATTTAATAAAAACAATTGGGGGGCTCAGAGTGACAGCACAGAATAGGGCATTTGCCTTGCATGCGGCTGACCTCAAATAAACTCAGGTCCAATTCCTGGCATCCCATATGGTTCCCTGAGCCTGCCAGGAGTGATTTCTGAGTGAAGAGCCAGGAGTAATCCCTAAGAGCTGCCAGGTGTGGCCCAAAAACCAAAAATAAAATAAAATAATAAAATAAAGTAAAACAAAACAAAACAATTGGAAGGAACATCCTAAAATGAGATAATACTGTTATACTCTAGTTTCTCCAACTACAAATGATCAATAAAGTGAGAATTAAGAAGTCAATACAGCCTGCGCTAGCCTTGGACGGACCTCAGATCCCCTGGTTCCCCATATGGTCCCCCAAGCCAGGAGCGACTTCTGAGCGCATAGCCAGGAGTAACCCCTGAGCATCACTGGGTGTGACCCAAAAACCAAACAACAACAACAACAACAACAACAATAAAAGAAGTCAATACAACTTCTTTAATTGTCTTTTGTTGGAAGTATATTTCTAAAGCTTTTATATGTAAAATTTTTTGATTATCCTTGTTATTATCATCTAGCAAGTGAGATAGTTTTTATTTCACAAAAAGAAAATATGTCCAACAAAAATGAATAAATAGAATAAGAATAAATACTCATATAGAAGGATCAAGTGCATTTTTATATACTAACAAAGAAGATGCATAAGCTAAATAAACACAATACAACAAAACACAATACTTCTAAAGAAAATACGTGTACTTGGGCCAGAGCGATAGCACAACAGTAGGGCTTTTGCCTTGCACATGGTTGATCCAGGACGGACCTCGGTTTGTTCCTCAGCATCCCATATAGTGCCCTAAGCCAGGAGTGATTTCTGAGCTCATAGCTCATAAGTCACTAGGTGTGAACCCCCCTCCCAAAAAAAAACAGAAAAAAAGAAAAGAAAATACTTGTACTCACTATAAAGAGAATATAGTACCTGTTATGAATTTTAAAAACATATCAGATTGGAGGCAGAGTGGTGGCATAGGCAGTAGGGCATTTGCCTTGCATGCACTAACCTAGGATGAACCACGGTTTGATCCCCCTGACCCATGTGATCCCCCGAGCCAGGGATAATTTCTGAGCGCATAGCCAGGAGTAATTTCTGAGCGCATAGCCAGGAGTAACCCCTGAGCGCCACTGGATGTGGACCAAAACCAAACAAAAAACAAACAAAAAAACCCCAAATAAACCCCAACTTATATCAGATATGTGTGTTTAATGTGATAAACTACAGATGAAATACATTTAAAATATTTTAATATGGAGAAATTTTCAGAAATTCAGTAAGAAGATGGCAATTTTTCTTAAAAGATTGATCTGTGGGTTTAATAAAATTCCTATCAAAAGCCCAAATTTTTAGCAGATATAAATACTCTTATTATAAATATATGTATATAAAGACAAATAAAGCTAAATATATAGAATTCATATATATATATATTAATGAAAAGTTTATAGGAAGTAGGAAGAATTACTCTAGGCACTGTTGTGACTAACTATAGCAATCAACTATAGTAATCAGGATTCAATTATCGTATTTGTGAAGGGAGAGACCTAGAGATGAATGGAGCAAAATAGAAAATCCCAAAAGAGACACACTACTGAAGCCAACTTATCTTTTGACATAGGTACAAAATGAAATGGGATAAGTAAAATCTGATATTTTTAATCTTAATATACTCTTAATATTATTACTTTTTGCTTGGGAAATATTTTATCCTGATGCATTATAGATTTAAATCACCATTATGTGAATATATTTGGAAAATTGGAGCATAAAGAGGTAGTGAAGAGGTAACTCAGAAGAAGGACTTGGACAAAGATGAATGGACCATAAATCATACTTCAGAATAAATATTCAGGATAGACAGTAGGATCTGAACCAACCTGATATCCAGGAGGGAAGGGGCCAGGGCCACTGAACAATTAGTAAATTAATACATGTCTATAAACAGAATGTACTAACCACAAAGAATTTAGCTACCAGGGTCCCCCTCTGCAATACCTCTCATGGGTGAATAGTGGTAAAGCGCCCAATCCATAACTTTCATTCTATCGCCTTCTCTGTCCGACCCTTTGTGAAGATTGATAGAAAAATGCTATTAAAAGGATTCTGAACTTCTATTTTATGCCATACCTTAAGACCAGTTTACTTGGCTGTAACCTCTAATAATATCTCCTTGCTTTTTTTTTTTTTTTTTGTCTAAAGATGGTTTTGGTGTGATTGACTAAGTTAAATCTTTTACCAAAAAAGTAATTCAATAGAGGAAGAAGAGACTTTTTAACACATAGATGAGAATCCCTTATACAAAATTCAACCAAAACAAACTTACGTCTATAAAATAAAATAAGAAGTCACAGTTAGGGAAAGTACAGAATAATATGGCAATTAAAAGCCTGGAGCAATAGTACAGCAGGTAGGGAGTTTGTCAACCTGGGTTCAACCCCCAACATCCCATATGGACTCCCAAGCACTGCTTGGAGTAATTTTTGAACTCAGAGCCAAAAGTAACCCCTGAGCATTGACGAGTGTGCCCCCAGATCACTCAGAAATGGTCCTGTGCTTCTAACAATATAACCTCATAATATAGAAACTAATTGTTTCTATAGCTGGGAGAGGTTGCTCCCAGTAGAAAGAGCAGGGTTATGTGAATGAAATAGGTGAAAGCTTCAAGTGTGCCGGCTACTTCCTTCTCTATTCTTTGGGTCTCCTTCAGATGTGTTTGGGAAATTCTTTTATTATTTATTTTAAAATTTTTATTTCTGGGTCACACCTGGCCACACTCAGGGGTTACTCCTGTCTCTGTGCTCAGGGGACCATATAGGATGCCGGAATCGAACGGGGCTCCGTCCAGTGTTGGCCACATGCAAAGCAAATGCTCTCCTACTATGCTATCACTCCCGCCCCTGTGCTTGGGGAATTCTAGTACTGATGAGAATCTTCAATGAGCCCCTGAATAGTGCTAGACTTTATGTTTCACAAGCCCTATGAAACTGTTGTCAAATCTCCCCTGGGTTCTATTGTTCTGCTTGGCATGGAAAATAAACTCCTGTGACAAGAATTTTGGGGGACCAATGGAATAAAACTGGTGCAAAGAATGATATTTTCTGGAAAGGAAAGTCAGTCCTGAATTCTATCCAGGCTTCTCAGGACTGTTGTCATCCTTCACAGAAAATAATTTAATGAAGAAATAAGTTTATTTGAGAGACAGACAGACAGAAATCAGAGTGAAAAGCAAAACATCTTAAGCAGGAATGCGCAAAAGTGCCTTAAGGTAAGGGAGGCCATATTTTTGGGGGAGATGCCAGTAAATGTACAGTAAGATGAAAGAAAATAAATACACTTCTCATACAGAGATGTGGATTTATGTGCACCTTTACTTTTTCCAAGTTAGTTCATATATAGTTTTACCAAACTGTCCCAAAGCCTGTTGCTATGGTGGTTTCTAAGGAGAGTCTGGATCTCTCTCTCTCTTTTTTTTTTTTTTTGGTTTTTGGGTCACACCCGGCAGTGCTCAGGGGTTACTCCTGGCTCCATGCTCAGAAATTGCTCCTGGCAGGCAATGGGGACCATATGGGGCACCGGAATTCGAACCAATGACCTTTTGCATGAAAGGCAAATACCTTACCTCCATGCTATCTCCTGGGCCCTGAGTCTGGATCTCTTAATCGTTTTTTCTTTTTTTTTTTCCCCCTAACATTCTTAGCATGGTCTTTCTTACATAGTGGAGCTTCTTCTACCAGAAAGGTCCAATCATATCTGAGCCTGGACATCTGCATCTCAATGATTTTCTGAGTCTCCTCAGATGGATCAGATATTTCAAATATATTATCTCAAAGTCCTTTGGGCGAGTTTAGATTCCATACATTATGAAGGCTCCCAAATAGCCCTGCCTATAACATGATCATTGATAAAAGTACAAAGAAAAATTTGGATATTACTTAAAAACTCAGAAACTAATAAATAAAACCTATTTTTTAAAAAGGTGCGTATATGGGCCTGGAGAGATAGCACAGCGGTGTTTGCCTTGCAAGCAGCCAGTCCAGGACCAAAGGTGGTTGGTTCGAATCCCGGTGTCCTATATGGTCCCCTGTGCCTGCCAGGAGCAATTTCTGAGCAGACAGCCAGGACTAACCCCTGAGCACCGCCCCAACCCCCCCTCAAAGTGCATATATCGATATCCTAGATAATAAAATTAGAAAGCAATAGAAAATTGTTTTTCAAGATATTTACAAAATAAACTGGAATGTGAAGGCAGTCTCAATAGACATTAAGGACTTCATATAATTAAAAATGTCTTTTAGTGAAAGAGTCAAATAGAAATTAAAAATAATTTTCTGATATATTTTCAGACATATTCGTAAAATATTCATATAAAAATGAAAAAATAGAATGGGTGTTGGGGATAAATAGAATTGGGTTCAAAGGGCTGGGCTGCATGTTTTGCATGGATCACCCCCAAGTTTATTCCCTGGCACCACACGGTCCTCTGAGCTTGGTATCAGAAGAGACCTCAAGCATCACTAGATGTAGCCTCCCTCCTAAAAAGTAGAATTAGATGTTAAGTTATGAGACACAAATTAAACAATACACAGAGGGAAATCATATCTTTATTATTAATTTATTTATGCTTTTTCATGTCTTTTTGGGACACTTCTGGTGGTGCTCAAGGGACCACTGGCAGTGCTCAGTGGGTTACTTCATACTCAGTACAAATTCAGGCCTTCAGGATGCTAAACACACTGTTATCTCTCTGGGCCAAAATTTTATCTATAAAAACACAAGGAAAAAAAGTAAATGCAATTATGTTATCATTAGGATTTTCCAGAGAAACAGAACCAACAGAGTAAAGATATGTGAAGCTTCAACACAATAAAGATGCCAGTTTCCTAAAAATTTAAATATAGGATTAAAATGATCAAACACAAACATAGAAAAATTAGAGATAATTTATATAACATAAGAATATAGTAAAAAGAGAGACTTTTTTTTTAAATAATTGACTAATGAGATTGCAAGGGCTTGGCTAGCCCCAAACCGATGGGAGCAACTCAGGAAAGAATTTCACATTTAACCAAGAAGTTAAGCTGTTACTGATAGAATTTCTTTTTGTTCAGGAGTTATCACTTTTTGTTTTATTCCATCCCTTGACAGGATATGACCCACCCAGGTTAATCTTCTTTACTCACTCTACTGATTTAAATTATAATTAAAAATAACTCTGACAAAATGTATCCAAAATATTACTTGACCAATTATCTAGGAACTATGACTCAACTAAATTGTTAGATAAGGGAACCGGGAGGTGGCGCAGGAGGTAAAGGTGCCTGCTGCCTTGCCTAGGACGGACCACGGTTCGATTCCCCGGTTCCCATATGGTCCCCCGTGCCTGCCAGGAGCGACTTCTGAGTGCATAGCCAGGAGTAACCCCTGAGCGTCACTGGGTGTGGCCCAAAAACCAAAAAAAAATAAAAAACCAAAAAAAAATAAATAAATTGTTAGATAAGATTTACCATCATAAAGAGTTATGGGTTCAACTTTGATTCCTATTTCATTTATATGCTGAAGTTTGAATTCCCTAGAGTCTCAGAAGTTGATCCTATTTAGGAATAATAGACTCATTGAAAATGTAACTAATTATATGAAGTAATACAGAAGAAGTAATACAGAGTAGTTCTTATTAAAAGGGAAACTTGAATTTTTGATTTATCAAGAAGGAAGATGGGGCCCGGGAGATAGCATGGAGGTAAGGCATTTGCCTTTCATGCCAAAGGTCATCGGTTTGAATCCCGGTGCCCCATATGGTCCCCCGTGCCTGCCAGGAGCAATTTCTGAGCATGGAGCCAGGAGTAACCCCTGAGCACTGCCGGGTGTGACCCCCCCCCAAAAAAAAAACCAAAAAAAAAAAAAAAGAAGGAAGATGATCTGAGTACAAGGAAAATATCAGGTACATGTGGAGTCAAAGATCAAGGTGGTTTGTTTACAGCAGAATATCTTAGAATGTCACCAGTTCTCCAAAGCAAGAAAAGAGAGAGGAGATTCTTTCTCACAGCCAAACTGGTGCTGTCACTGTTCCACTCTTAGACCACTGACCTCTAGAAAGCTGAAACAATGCATTTTGTTGTTCAACAATTTTGTGGCATTTTTTGGCAGGTTTAGCAAATAATAAATAGTAAATGTCATAAGAATTCTACTTAGGATTTTGGAAAACAGCACATCGCAAAAATAAACAAATAAAATCAACAACTCCAACAAACCTCACCCCCCTACAAACATCCAAAATAAGAGTAGAAAAAGTACAGAGATAAGGAGGGTAGAAATCAGTGTAAGTGTGGAACGGAAATGATGAAATGGAGAGCAGAAACATTTGCTTTGGAAATATCCACAAGAATTCCAGAACAACTGCTTTGTTAAATGTGAAGCATTTGTTAAATGAAATATCCACAAGAGACAGTTCTCCAGTCATGGCAGAAGTAGCAAAAGAAAAATGAATGTAAAGAGGGAATTAAGAACTCTTTTAGTATAAGCCAAACACTGAAAAAAATAGATGTAATTCTGGAAAATTACTTAAGACTAAGTGGTGCATGAAAACAATCGTGTTGGTGATAGTGAGAACTGTCCCATTCCCTCTTTGAGGCCTTGGCAGAGCTTTGTTTGGTGTGCTAAGAATTTTACTGTATCTTTTTTTTTTTTTTGGGTCACACCCGGCAGTGCTCAGGGGTTACTCCTGGCTCCGTGCTCAGAAATTGCTCCTGGCAGGCACGGGGGACCATATGGGGCACCGGGATTCGAACCGATGACCTTTTGCATGAAAGACAAACATCTTACCTCCATGCTATCTCCCAGGCCCCAATTTTACTGTATCTTGGGGCTGGAGCAATAGCACAGTGGTGGGGCATTTGCCTTGAACGTGCCTGTCCCCGGATGGACCCAGGTTCGAACCCTGTCATTCCATGTGATTGTCGAGCCTGCCAGGAGTGATTTCTGAGCCAGGAGTAAACCTTGGGTGCTGCCGGGTGTGGCCCAGAAGAAAAAAATTATTAAAGAAATTTTTTTAGGATCTGGAGGCTAGCTCTAGCAGGCATGGGGTTTGAGGAGACCCCATGTCGAAGGCCTTCTCACTAGCTTGGGGTTGCTGGGAGCCTTGATAGGCCCCCAGCCACCCTCTTTTCTGCCCCTGGCCTCCAGGCCTTCTCTGGGTGCCAGCCCAGGTGGCCAGAAATGGTGGTTCCTAACTTGGGATGTGCTGAGATTTGCTCGGTCGCACTAAGGTAGTCACTGGCAATATCTTACCAGTCTACATGTTCAAAACAGTATATTTTAATAGTATTCCCTACCCTTAAGTTATGTTTTGTGAATGCAGAATATCCATTTTGTATTCTTTTTTTTTTTTTGGTTTTTGGGCCACTTCCGGCGGTGCTCAGGGGTTACTCCTGGCTATCTGCTCAGAAATCGCTCCTGGCATGCACAGGGGACCATATGGGACACCTGGATTCGAACCAACCACCTTAGGTTCTGGATCGGCTGTTTGCAAGGCAAACACCGCTGTGCTATCTCTCCAGGCCCCCATTTTGTATTATGCCCTTTCACACACCCCTACAAAGTTCATTTTTCTCCTTAACTCTCTCACTCCCAACCATCAGTAGCCCACATTTACCCTTTTTAACTTCAGTATTGCACAGTCTTAATCACAGACCAAAGTGGTGCAGTGGATTTAACAACCCCCAAGTATTTCAAAAGACATAAAATGGACACATATGTGTTTTGAATATCTTATGTGTATTTTCTTTGACAGCTATAACTAAATATTCTCTTATACAGTGACGATTTTCCCCACTTTGTATCTTTTCTTCTCTTTGTGAGCTGTTCAATAAGGAAATTTGGTGAAAGAGTCCCTCAGTTTAATGCTTATGTTTGAACCATGTCATGGGGATTGTTGGACTTGTTCTTGTGGCCCCCATATGCACTAATAACACCACGTGGCATTATTCCTTGTTTGCATAGGTACATTAAGATGGGAAAATACTATGCATACAAATAAGTTCTTCTCTAATAGAGATTGTAACACACAAATCTTGTAGTGCAATGGGACCTTACACCCTGAACATTGACATAATGACCTGTTACAGGCCTCAGAAGAATGGGCATTCTCCATTCACCCCTGAACCAGGGACGCTATCTATGAAACATCCACAGTTGTTTATAACATCACCTGGGAGCAATCCTCTACCAGGGAAGACCCTACCACTGCTCTGACATCACCTGCTCAAAAGAGACTTCCCTTAACACTAAGAAGACCTGACAACAACAATGACCTGCTTACAGGACAGGGCTCTCTGCATTGTCCTTTAATCGTGAGGTGAAACTAGAGGACACTTCACATCTTGACTTCAATGTAGGATATGCAGATTCCAGGATCTTTAATACAGAAACATGATACCAACAACAGAAACTGTGTGAAAAATAAAAGTGTATTGGCACTACAGACAATGACTTGGATTGGAAAACTAGTTTGCCTGGGGCCTAGAGTTGGCCTTATGCCAGGAAATTTCAGGGGTAGGGTCTCCTTGTATTTAGGCCAAGGCTTTTCCTTTCCATGTCCCTCATATTTTGGTGGGCCTATGCAAACAATAATGGTCACTCTAACACCGTTTTTACTGTGCTCCTTTGACTCTGATTCTTAAAAAACAACCCACTTAATCTTTTGAGGTTAACTTAAACTAATATGTATGTGCATGGAAATGTAAAAAAATACTATGCCTTCAATGTTTAAGGAGTTACATGAGTTTTATGACTTTAGATTGTTATGTGTACTGCTAAGACATATTATAATGTACTACAATCTGGGGACTTAAGGGACAAAGTAATTGTACATGGGTTCTGTTTTATTTTTCTTAATGTTCTTAGGCTGAAAGTTCAAAATTAAGGTATCAGCAAGGGGATTTCTTCTGAGAATTCTGTTTATGGGTGATTGTCCTTCCACTGTAACTTTACCTTGTCCTCTTTCTTTGCATCTTTGTACTTATAATTAAAAATTACAAATTAAAAATTTTTTTGCCATATCTTTTTTTCATTTTTGTTTATTTGGGTTTTGGAATACAACTGGCATTGCTCAGTGGGCTGCTTCATGTTCTGTACTTGGAGTTACTCCAAGCACTGCTCAGAAATAAAGTTCTTTGGGACCAGAGCAATAGTACAACAGGTAGAGTGCATGGCTTGCATGTGGCCAGCTTTGGTACAATCCCTAGCATCCTTTATGGTTCCCAGAGCACCACCAGGAATGTTCTCTGAGGGAAGATCCAGGAGTGAGCCCTGAGCACCTTCAGGTGTGACCCCCTCCAAAAATAATATCTGAACATTTTCTGCAGGATTGAAAAATAAGAATTTCACTTTCAAAGTAAACAATATTGGACAATTAAAGATCTTCAATTTTTTGTTTTGGTTTTGAATTGCACCTGTTGGTGCTTCGGGCTTCCAATTGGCTCTGTGCTCAGGGAACCATATGGGGTACCAGAATTTGAGTTTGTATTGGCCACTGCAAGCACTCTACCCATTTTCTTAATACTCTACAATATTTTAAATTTATTGAGAAAAATGATTTTATATCTTAAATTCTTAAATATAAAAATGAATCAAATCTGAAGCCAAATTATAGTTACTTTCAGATGTGCATGCCTCGAAGTTTTTCTTTTTCTTTTTTTTTTTTTTTTTACCATAACCTTTTCTTAAATAGAGACCAGAGAAATAGGACAGCATGTAGGGCATTTACCTTGAATGTGATCAATCTGAGTTCAGTGCACAGCATCCCATAAGGTTCCTCCAGAGACCACCAGGAGAAATTCCTAAGTAACCTCTGAGTGTGGCCCCAAACCCTACAAAAAGTACTCTACTCTGGCGAAAATAACCCACAAATTAAAAACTGTAAGATCCAAGATACTTTGAACCTTTTCAAAGAATATAGGGGAATTATATAAAAGTTAAAAAAATTGAACAGTAGCACAAACCTGTATTATTATGAGAAGAATTGTTATTAAAAATATCTGTCATGGGGGGCCGGGCGGTGGGGCTGGAGACAAGGTGTCTGAGCTAATCTAGGATGGACCGCAGTTCAATCCCCCGGCTCCCCATATGGTCCCCCGTGCCTGCCAGGAGCGACTTCTGAGTAAATAGCCAGGAGTAACTCCTGAGCGTCACCGGGTGTGGCCCAAAAACCAAAAAAAAAAAAAAAAAAAAAATCTGTCAAGTCAATAGGGGGAATATTCATCCATTAAAAGAAAATGTTCAGAAGCTAGAACAATAGTACAGTGGATAGGGCATTTGCCTTGAATGAGGCCAACCTGGGTTCAATCCTCAACATTCCATATGCTGCCCCCCAAGTCCATAAGGAGTAATTCCTGAGTGCAGAATCATAAGTAACCTCTGAGCACAACCAGATATGGCCCAATCCTCCCCCCAAAAAAAGAAACAAAAAAAGAGAGAGAAAATATTCAGATTAAAATACAAAATAAAACTCTAAAATAGTGCAGTATATAAAGCAAAATAACACCCCACACACAAGAATCACAGGAAATATAAACTAGATTTCATGAAGGTTAAAAATGTTTGTGCAAGTACCTTAAGAGAGAGTATAGTGAGTAGGGCACTTACCTTGAATGCAGCTGGCCTGGCTTCAATCCCCAGCATTGGTCCCCTGAGTCCACATGTACTGAAACCTGAGTACAGGGAAGGAAGTAAACCCTAAGCATGGCCAGGTGTGGCCCAGAACCAAAAACTGAATAAAAAACAACAAAACCTTTTGTGCTTTAGGGATTCCTGAATACATAGCTAGGAGTAAGTTTTTTCACAGCTGGGTGTGACCCCAAAACCAAAATCCAGCAAACAACACATTAATTAAATATTCATATAATGTATTCTTGGCTTGGATTACAATAGAATTAAAATAACCAATATATTGAAGTTGGGAGGATAGTAAAGAGAGTAGCGTTCTTTTGCACTGACCTGGGTTCCGGAGCGATTCCTAAATGCAGAGCCAGGAGTAACCCCTGAGCATTGCCAGTGTGGTCCAAAGACCAAAACCAAAACCCAAAACAACAGCAACAACAAAAAAACCCAGATAAAATGATTAAAGAATATATAAAGTTCCAAAAGTTAGAAACTAAATAACACACTTCTAAACAAGTGAGCCCTCAAAATAATTAAAAGAGAAATTATGAAGTTTCTTGAAATTTGTAATCCGCAACTGAAAAAGAAGATAAATCTCATATCTGTCAGTTTTCATCTTAGAAAGATTTAAAAAAAAAGTAAATGTGTTTTCAAATTAAGCATACCATAATAAAAATAATAAATAAAATAATCAGATACATATAAAATTACAAATAAAAATTTTCTCCCAAAAAAGTTTTTGAAAAGATTGGTACAATTGGTTAATGTGTAGGCAGCTATAAATGAATTTTACTAATTTCTGGACAAAACACATAAAAAACATGATCACAAGGTGGCAGTAATACACAAAAGCTTTATTTTTACAGCTCTTGGCAAGGTTGGCCTGGCCCATATTAAGATAGATAACCTTTCTAGAGACTGGGAGGTCAGGGAACTTCCCTGAAAGAGGACCTAGGGACTGAACTTTTGTGTCTAAACTATATCACTCAAGAACATGATTGAGAGTTTTCAGAACATAGAATTCTGTCATTACGGATTTCTGCACCAGCAACAGGAATCAAACTTTCACCTGGGGAGGCCCTAATGCCACCCTATCACCAAATTGTTTCAGAGTGGGTTCATAAGACACCCAGACCACTAGGAAACAACAATAACTTGTTTTCATGCAAGTTTCCCTGCCTTGCCACCTAGTAGTGAGACAAACCTTTACACCTTGGCTTTGACATAGGATAAGAGCAAAAACCAAGATCTCTAATTACAGAAGCCTGAATACAACGACCGTGATTGAGAAGATCTTTTCCTGGAACTATGAAGAAAGACTTTGGGATTGAACAATCAGTATACCCAGAGCCTATAGTTGGTCTTCAGGTTGCTTTATGGGTAGGGACACCTTATTCTTTAGGCCAATGGTGTTTCCTTTCTAATTTCCCCATTGTTCGTTGTGCCTTTGGAAAACACACACACACACACACACACACACACACACACACACACACACAAAACCTGCCACTCTCTCTCTCTCTCTTTCTCTCTCTCTCTCTCCTTTTTATTTTATTTTTATTTTCTAGATAGGGAATCCTGCCTTTTTTCATATTTCTTGTGACATGAAATACTTTGTTTTACCTAATATTTCTGCATTTTCTATAAATTGAGAAGAAAAACATAGAGGATGGGGGTCGGGAGCCACTTCCATTGGTGGAGAAAAAAAAGGGAAGAACTAAATATCCAAGCAAAAATCAATAACAATAGACTCAAGAAACCCAAACTATGGGGCCCGGGAAATAGCATGGAGGTAAGGCGTTTACCTTTCAGGCAAAAGGTCATCGGTTCGAATCCCGGTGCCCCATATCGTCCCCCGTGCCTGCCAGGAGCAATTTCTGAGCATGGAGCCAGGAGTAACCCCTGAGCACTGCCAGGTGTGACCCAAAAACCAAAAAAAAAAAAAAAAAAAAAAGAAACCCAAACTATAACAATCTAAACTTAAAATGGGCTTATTACACTGGCAGGCCAGGGGACTAAGGTTGGTGATATAGGATGCACGCTGGGAACTTAGGTGGAGGGAGTTCAACACTGGTGGTGAGAACGGCCCTAATTCACTTTCACTGTACACCTGAAATCTAACCATGAAGGACTTTGTAATTCACAATGGTTTCAATAAAAATTCTCTCCCTCCACAAAAAAAAAAAAGAACACAGAGTTCTGAAGGACAGCAGCCAGCAACTTAGATGGAGTATTTATATCACTGGGGTTTATTAAATGTATGTATGTAGTTTTCTGGGGGTAAGGTAAATAGACTGGCTCTGACTACAATCTATGTATCCAAACCATATTTTGAACTACTGTATTTTGGGACAGGATCTGATTCAGGTTCAACCCCCCTGCACTGCATGTGATCCTTTGTACCAAACAGGATCCCTGAGTATATATTTAAGAGTAAGCACTTGGGGCCGGGCGGTGGCGCTGGAGGTAAGGTGCCTGCCTTACCGCGCTAACCTTGGTCGGACCACGGTTCGATCCCCCGTGCCCCATATGGTCCCCCAGGTCAAGGGCGACTTCTGAGCGCATAGCCAGGAGTAACCCCTGAGCGTCCCTGGGTGTGGCCCAAAAACCAAAAACCAAAAAAAAAAAAAAAAAAAAAAAAAAAAAAAAAAAAAAAAAAAAAAAAGAGTAAGCACTGAACCAGATAACTGTAGCCCAAAACCAAAACATTAAAAAATAAACAAACAAACAAAAAACTACTGCACATGTAAAGTTTGAGTTTGACACCTGCAGACTTGTGAGCTGTTAGGTTCCAGGTTGCTGTGAAAAATAAATAATATAGGGTTGGTAAACAGAGGTCACTTTTTTTTGTTTTTTTGTTTTTTTGTTTTTGTTTGTTTTTGGGTCACACCCGGCAGCACTCAGGAGTTACTCCTGGCTTTACACTCAGAAATTGCTCCTGGCAGGAACGGGGAACCATATAGGATGCCGGGATTTGAACCACCGTCCTTCTGCATGCAAGGCAAATGTCCTACCTCCATGCTATCTCTCCGACCCCCAGAAGTCACTTTTGACTCATAAAAGTTTATACCTTGGACCTAGGTGGTTTCAGGATTTAAGCTGTATTTCATTATCATACCTAATTTGGAATCAGCAATAAAGCCTTTTAAAGACCCAGTATCCTAAAAGAGTTAGAACTTCAAAGTTTATATGCAGCCTGCCAGAAGTCTGGATCAGAAAAAGAGAATTTGACTTTGCATAAGTTTATTTAGCCTGTGAAGTGTTATGGTTCCTCTGAGGCAGTCCCTGACTCTTTTTTTTTTTTCTTGGTTTTTGGGTCACACCTGGCAGTGCTCAGGGATTACTTCTGGCTCTACACTCAGAAATTGCCCCTGGCAGGCACAGGGGACCATATGGGATGCCGGGATTCAAACAACTGACCTTCTGCATGAAAGGCAAACGCCTTACCTCCATTCTATCGCCAGTCCCTGACTCTTTATAATAAATAGTAAGATGGGGTCAGACTCTGCTTAGCAACTAGTAAACAATATATGGTTATGTGTTCATTCACCAAAACTGTTAAAAACAGGTAAGAACAGAAACTTCTAAGGTAGAGAAGGAAAGTAGCAACAGAGTAGGAGTAAAGTCATGGGGTCATCTGTGGTAGGGAGTTCTGGTTGTGCATAAGAAAGAAAGAAAAGAAAGAGAGAAGGGAAAAAAAGAAAGAGAAAGACAGAAAAAGAAAGAAAAAGGGGAAAGAAAAAGAAAAAACAAAGAACCAAAGAGGAAAAGAAAAAAACAAAGAGAAAGAAAGACAAAGAGAAAAAGAAACTAAGAGAAAGAGAAAAAGAAAGGATCTAGAGAGATAGCAGAGCGGTAGGGCGTTTGCCTTGCACTCGACTAACACAGGATAGACCATGGTGTGATTCTCAGCATCTTATATGGTCCCCTGAGCCTGCTAGGAACAATTTCTGAGCGGAGAGTAGGAGTAACTGCTGAGCGCCACCTGGTGTGGTCCTTCCCCCCCCCCAAAAAAAAAAGAAAGAAAGAAGGGGGTCGGAGCAATAGCACAGTGCGTGGGCATTTACGATGCACCCATAAATGTAAATGTAAGGGTAAATATGTAAACCCAGACTAATTTGGGATTGATCCCTGACATCCCATATAGTCCCCTGAGCTTGCCAGGAACAATTTCTGAGAACAAAGCCAGGAGTAACCATTGAGTGCTGCCATAGCACAAAGTAAAATGCTATTTTTAACATACTCAAGTAATATTTTTGAGGGAGGTGGCAACAACTGGCAGTGTCAGGACTTACTCCTGACTCTGTGTTCAATAGTCACTACTGGCAGGGTTAGAGGGTCATTTGCAAGTGCCTGAATTAAAGCAGGATTGGCTGTTAAAGGCTAGCACCTTATATCTCTGTTGCCCAGCCCACCCTACCACCCAACAAAGTCATCTTAGCATGCCCTTTGTCACAGCTGCCTTGATCTGACTGTATAACTTGTGGCATTCCTAAGGGGTTGAAAAACTATTTTGTTAATTTCTTGATATATTAGATACATTTGTCACTGTAATCCATTTTGTAATCATATAAAATAAAAATGTTTTGATTTTTTCTTTTTTGGGGGGGTCACATCCAATTTAGCTTTGTGCAAGGCTTACTTTGGGCTCTGAACTCAGGAATCACTCCCGGTGGGGTTTGGAGGACTACACGGGGAACGAGGGATTAAATCCAGGTCAGCAGCATGCAAGGCAAATGCCCTAACCACTATGGCTCTATTCTCAAAATGTCCTATTTCTAACATGAATATCCAAAAAACGATAGTGACGAGGGCAGGATGGTTTATCCCAAACTTTTGTTGGAGGGAGTTAACCTCCTTTAGAAGGCCTATCTAATTTGCGTGTTTAGTTCCTTCTCTAACTTTAGCATTGTACCTTTCTCTGCAATGTCTGGTTTGCATTGAGATAAGCCCAGTGGGAGCCAACCTGGTAAATTTTCCTCATATTTGTAGTCTATAAGTTTGATTTTACTAAAGTCCTGACCAACTAGCTAGTGAGTTGGTAAAGGGGTCGGAGTGGTGGCGCTGGAGGTAAGCCTTGCACGCTAGCCTAGGATGGACCAAGTTTCAATCCCCTGGACCCCCAAGCCAGGAGTGATTTCTGAGCGCATAGCCAGGAGTAACCCCCGAGAGTCACCGGGTGTGGCCCAAAAAACAAAACAAAAAAATAAAAATAAAAAAAGAGTTGGTAAGAAGAAAAATCCTAAAAAAGTGTTTCTCAGAATATGTTCTATTGCTAGGAGCAGAACAAAGCTCAGTTGTTATTTTAATATAAACTAGTCCCACATTCAGCCACAAGACACTTTGCTGTCTCTTCTTCTTACAAGCTGGAGTGTCTGAATATGAACATTGAAAAGGGTTCAGATGTTCTCCCCTATCACCTTTCTGGCCAATATTTGCTCCATTGCTTCTCTAGTTATCTCTAGTCCCTATTGGGTAGGGTGTTAGGGCATTTCTGGGGGTTGAGAATAAGTTAACTTCATAAAACTGTCCTAGCCCTGAATGGCTAGGTTAAACTTGACACATCCATTTTCATCTTAAATAAAGCAGCTTTTGTTAATATACAGTTTTACACAGAAGCTTTTCTGTGACCCAGAGTTTAAGAAGAATCTTGCTCAGAGAGAAGCCCCAGTGTAAATTTCAGTTTTCCTTGGCAGTTTGCTGGGGGATTCTCTTTCTACTAGTGGATACTTTGGTGTTTATAACAAGTCTTAGGATAGGTCTTTCCTCATCTAGTTGGTTCAGGATTCTGATTTGATTTGATTTGATTAAGGAATCAAATTTGCAAGTAGCCAAAACCTATAATTCCACATCTTTCTTCCCTTTGATCATAATGAGAACTCCTTTAGTATCTCTAGTGCTAAAAGGAGTAGACCCCACTAAAAAGTAAAGGGTTATGGGAAAAGCTGTAGGTGGAGGCCAGGAAATAGCAGAGGATGAACATGTTGGCATCAGAAGTAAAGCTTTCAAAGAGGATATTGGCTGCAAGAGAGAATTTGTTCATGCCCACCTGACATCCATGTCCACCTCGCCCACAATCTTTTGAAAGTTTCTGTCTTCATCTTTGTATTTTGTTCTCCTGTGTATGCATTCACACCCAAACTTCCCCTTAAAAAAGGGGGGGGTGTACTACTGTACTTCAATATGACCACATTCATGCTTACTCAACTAATTATATATACAATGAGACTATTTCCAAACAGTCATGTTCTGAAATGCTGGGGGTTAGAACTTCATTTGACCAACGCGGAGATGGACACAAATGAACTCATAGTAACTCAATATCCACAAAGAATGTTGTGGTTTGTGGTATTTTTTGTTTGTTTTGTGTTTGGGCTACAATTGGCAATGCTCATAACTCCTGGTAGTGTTTGGGGTTCTGAGGTTTGAACCCAGGTCTGTCACATGCAAGGCAAACACCCTGCCTGCTGTACTATTTCTCCAGCCTGGTTCTCTTTAACTTCTCCTCCCTCCCTTTGTCTCTTCTCTCTCTCATTTCTTCTGCACACTCCCCAAGTATATATTCTCTTTCCTCCACTCTCCCCATTTTTTTCCTTCCAGAAGTCTAACAATTACTGCCACAGAGGAAAACAGAAGCTGATTTAAGGAAAACAGAGTTCAGGACCAGGAGCAAGGAACAGTGGTGATTCAGTTTGATTTCCAAAGGTCTTTTCTGTATGTTTCATGGGTAGTTTATATCTCTCTGTCAGGGAGGGCAGTCCTTAAAGGGTGTTCTCTTAGGAAATCACTGGTGGTATGGAGATGAGAGAGAAGAAGGCTTAGAATGGTGTACGTTCTGGGTCTTCATTTGCCTTTTCTGAAAAAGGATCCCACCAGCAGGGGTTCTCAAACTTTTTAAACAGGGGCTCAGTTCACTGTCCCTCAGACCATTGGAGGACCAGACTGTAGTAAAAACAAAAATTATGAACAAATTCCTATGCAAACTGCATACATCTTATTTTGATGTGAAGAAACAAAACGGGAACAAATACAATATGTGGCCCGCGGACCGTAGTTTGAGGACCACAGATGGGATCCATAGGGGAGGAAACACGTCATAGGAGTATTCTTTCATAGGAGTATTCTTTCCTTTCTTCCCCAAGGCAATGCTTTGGCCCTGTGCTACGTTAGATGGGAAGTGATAGGACTAAAGATGTTCTTTCCCAGCATCTAACAATCAGATCATAGCTGGTGACTAAGGAGAGAAGAGAATGTGACCTTGGTTCTCCATCTCACTGTAGCCTGTTTCCAGGTTTCTCCTGTGTAGATTTGTTCTTTGACACTTAAAATAGAGATTAGAGACTAGAAACCTGTCTATTTTTACTTTTTAGTAGTTTTTTTCTTCATTTATATTGTGGGGGGCGGGGTACAAACCTGGGAATGCTCAGAGGTTACTCCTGGTTCTGCTCAGGAATTACTACTGGAAATGCCCAGAGAACCATATGGGATGCTGGGGATTGAACCCAGGTCAACTGCTTTCAAGGCAAGCGCCTTCCTTACCTGATGTACTGTTGCTCTGAGCCTCCAATAGTGTTTTCTATACTATCCTCCTTGCTCCCCATGTCCTTCCATTGTTCAGAGTTCTGTTATTGGATAGAAACCAGGCAAAAAGTCCAAATCCTCTACTATGTACTTCATGTCAAGGAAGGACAGGGCCAGGTCAGGAGACCTTTGCTGGGTTTCTCCTGGGCACAGAGCTCTGGGGAATATGGAGAGACGTGGGTTGACATTATTCAAGTTCTAGCTATGATTCCTGCTTTGCTGCCTCTTCCTGACTCTACTGTCTTTGATGATTTGAGGTTCCAAAAATGTTTGTTCCCCAATTTTTGTAGCTCCAAATTTGTCCTTTCATAATAATCTTAGAAAATCCTTTGAATTTCTGTAGTTTCTGTTGTAAGTTACTTTTTATTTTTTGGTCATTCCTTTAAATTTGAATGCCCATCTCCTTGAGCAGAGAATTCTTGTTTTGATGTTTATTTCATCCAACTTGTTTACCATGTTCAACCATTTTCATTCTCATCTGGTTTGTAGATTTAGTTTCATTTTATAGATATTATTTTATGGGGGAGCAAGATCAAAGAAACTCAAGTGAAGTCCTTTATGTTTCTTTTTTTTTTTTTTTTTTTTTT
>PVKC010009912.1:0-26278 GCA_004027635.1 Crocidura indochinensis | reverse complement strand
ATGGATAACGGGAAATTATTTTGACTACTATCTGCAGTTGTGGGGGCTCTGGGCACAGCTCTGTCCCCTGCTGTTTGTGAATGCATAGGGGGTGGAGCTGCCCTCCACCCCAAATCCTCCCCCAGGGCCCAGCTTACCTGAGGTGCTCCTGAAGAGCCCCTCTGGCGTGGGGGAATCTAGCCCCCCAGACAAGTGAGTATTCCGGGGGGGTCCTCGGGCTAGCTGTCCCTCCCAATGCACCACCCCACATGCCAGTACAAGAGGAGAACTGCCAGGAGTGATTTCTGAGTACATCACCAGGAGTAACCCCTGAGTGTCATTGGGTGTGGTCTCCAAAAAAGCAAAAAAAAAAAAAAAAAACCACAACAACTATATAAATTAATTGATCAGAGTGTTGCAGGCACAAAGCTTGGGGGTACTGGTAATGCATGCTAAGGAAAACAGTGTCTGAAACCTAAAAGACTCTTTTTTAGTGCCTGAAAACCTACGCAGATGCACGATTCCAGGTCTAATTCTCTTAGTATGGATTCCTGAGAGGACAGGTGTCAGGAATCCAACAACAAAGTCTACAATATCATTGAAGAATAGATCACCTAAAACTCAATGCTTTTCCCCAGGGGAAATAAAAACCATTAACAGCCACTTGTATAAAGAATCTAAAGAATCGGGACAAGGTGGTCATAAAAACTATTCATACTTAATCTCTGAAATGGTACCTCGGGCCTTTTCTCTTGATCATTGACTTTTCTAATTATCTTCCTTGTTTCTCAAATAATCTGCTCACTATATATCTTCCACTGAAATTCTTTTCCATGAGGGAAGAATTTGGACCTAGAAAATCCATGTAAGATTCAGAACAGATTTTCCTCTTCTGCTAAGAGCAATTTCCTCTTCTGCTAAGAGTTTCATAGCTCTCCGAGATATCAGGTAGCAGAGTTTATTCCCCACACAAGGCAGAATAAGAGCAACCCCGGGTGTAGTTAGATGAATTTCTATGGGTCTAATGAGAGATAAAGCATAGATTTTTCCAGGCACGAGGTGGTAGAGTTGGGTGGGCATATTGTAGTAAACTAACTTCTCAGTGTTACCACTTCTCTCCTTCCTATTTCATATAATCTACCCACAAAACCCTTATATTTTGCCAGTAATGAAAGGGACAAGGGGAAACAGGTTAGGAAAGATTGGGACTATGGCCATCAGCAAGAGAATTACCAACGTGGAATATCAGAAGGATGAGGAATGGACCCGAGTACTGCCTTATAACCTGGATGAACAAAACACTGCCAATCTGGACACCAGAAGATAATCATCACAGCATCTTCTCCTCCATTTTTTTTTTGGTTTTTGGGTCATACTCGGCAGTGCTCAGGGGTTACTCCTGGCTCCATGCTCAGAAATTGCTCCTGGCAGGCACGGGGGACCATATGGGGCACCGGGATTTGAATCGATGACCTTTTGCATGAAAGGCAAACGCCTTACCTACATGCTATCTCCCAGGCCCCTTCTCCTCCATTTTAATGGTCCACATTCTTGATACATAATAAAATGTTCATCCACTCACTATTTTTAAAAAGGTATAAAAGGAAAGGCTTCTGTCTTTCTCTGGAATCCTACTTTAGGAGAACCATTCCATAATTTGGGAGCTTGCCTGAAATCCATCCCATTCTCATATTTTCTGAATTCAGCCATTCAATCTTCAGACCCTAGTTTTCCATTTTGAGTTCTTGAGGACTAAAACCTCAGCTTGTATACCTATAAGAGCGAGTGTCACATTTTCCACCAGCAACAGTTTTATTGCTTTATCGTATGTTTACAATAATATAGAATTTCAGGATTTTAGCTCCACAATAAGTGTGTAATTGTCACTGTCAAAGTTCCAGTGTTTTGAGTACCAGCAAACAGATCCTTTCCTTCATTTCTCTTCTTTTCCTTTTAGTAACCATCATAGTTTTCACTAAGTTGAAGGAATTGGTTTCATTGAATTTTTCCTGCCCATTGGATTTGGAATCCATTTTCCCATGAATCAAAAATTCTGATAGTTTTCTTTTATTTCCTTCCTTATTTTAAATTCAGCTTCTGTTCATTGTGTAGCCAAAGGGACAAATGCCATCTTTTAAAATATTTTCATTATCTACATGTGACTATAACTCACAGTTTCTGAAACTTATTTAGGTAGATT
This sequence comes from Crocidura indochinensis, assembly GCA_004027635.1. NCBI lineage: Eukaryota > Metazoa > Chordata > Mammalia > Eulipotyphla > Soricidae > Crocidura > Crocidura indochinensis. The sequence goes on along the minus strand of PVKC010009912.1, from coordinate 24,099 downwards.
TTATGGCTGACTTTATAAGAATGCTGCTTTTAACCTTGCATGAAACTCACTTCTGCTCTTGAATGAGTGCCTTCATTGGTTGCCATTAGAACAGCTCACTATATTTATTGGTATCCTTGCATCTAATCTCCACAAAAATCCTTTCTTTGCCATCTTTATCTTACAGAAAGAGCCATGATCTTAGGGAGTAGAGTCATTTGCCAAAGGCATAAATAGCAGGCTTTTGAGCTTCAGCTTGTTTATATTTTATCTGCCTATTAAAAATTGCTAATTTGTGATAGTTTTAATATAAATGATTTTTTCCAGGCAGAATTAAAATCTAACTTTCCTAATATATTAAAAACTAATGTGTCTATTTCTTTTCTCTTATTTTTTCTCTCTCCCTACTGTGGTTTTTTTAATCACATATTTTCTGAAAAGGCTTACCAAGTAGCAGGATTTTTCATTTCTCACCCTTAGAGTTCTCCATACTTCTCTTTTCATGTGCCTGCAACAAGTGCTGAAGAATAATAAATTATTACTTAGTCATTTAATTTCTATCTGTCAAAACATTTGCTAGTGACTTTCAGCCTGAATCTAAAGTCTTTATGCATGCAGCCTTAGTCAAGGTTTTCCTAGTCTAGTAAACATACCTAAGAATAAAAGCTGTCTAAGAATGAGAAAATGAGCCAACAATAGGGGGTGGTGGCAAAATAAGGGACACTGGATGCATTAAGAACCATAGTGTAATTTTTATTCAACCCCGAGCCTGTCTATCTAATTTTGTGCATACCCTACTGGGAAGTCATGAACAGTTCAGTGAGTTCCACTGAACACCGAATGGCAATTCCAGGATCCAAGAGTATTGTATTATACACTCAGATCCGTTTTTTTTTGTTTTGAAGTCACAATTGGTAATGCTCAAGTGTTGTTACCCCTGACTCTAAGCTCAGAAATCACTCCTGGCAGACTTGGGGGACCATATGGGATGGTGGGAATTGAAGCAGAGTCTGTCCTGGGTCTTCTGTGTGCAAAGAAAATGCTCTACCACTGTGCAATCACTCCAGACCCTATACACTCAGATTTGAATAGTCAAGTAATATTTTATGAGACTTACAGCCTATATGCCAAATGATTTATTTGTTCTTACATACACTTATTTATTCACTGATATGCATTTATAACTATGGCACTTACTAAGTCCTGTTCTAGATGTTTTTGACTTAACTATGAACCAGAATTTGCTCTCTTATAGAAAATAAAACTGATATTTTCTGAACACCTACCATAGGTCAAAATGTATTGATGCTTTATCTCTACTAGCACATTATTACAACCAGGTTTTTAAAGAAATAACAGACTTGGGAGGTTATTGTTGTGGCTAAGAGAGGGGCATCTGGGATTCAAATTCAGACTGATATAATTCTAAAGAATAAAAACAAAATTTCAGAATAGGCCCCAGAATTGAGAAACCTGAGTGTTCTCAAAATTTTCTTTTTTGGGGGGGGGCACACCCACTACCCACTAATGTTCTGGAATTACTCCTGGCTATGTGCTCAGAAATCACTCCTGACTTGGGTGACCACATGGGATGCTAAGAATTGAACCAAGGTCCATCCTGTATTGGCCACAAGCAAGTCAAATGCCCTAACGCCACTTTCCAGCCCTCCTCTTAAAAATCTTTCAATAGTTGCTTAATATTTGCTCTTTAATAGCCTATACCAATATTCAAAGGTCAAAAAATTACAATGAACAATGCATGAAACCAAATAATTAGGAGATTGGACAAAGTAATACACTAGGATATGAGACCACATGGGAAATAGAAGACTTATTGGTATATGGTGGTTCAGGAGAAAGAACTTTCCAAAAATTTCCTTTTTTATTTCCTAGGAAAAGTGATAGAATAATTGATGTTTTAGAGGATACTCTAATAAAGGACCACCTTATCCTTGTTCCTTGATAAATTCTCTGGCTACTTCAGATCATTTTACAAGAGTGAACATTCTTCGAGAATTGTTCCCATAAGATGATGGTAAGAAGAACACAGTTAGCCAGAAATGCCAACATTGTTTCACCACTGGCATCAAAATAGCTTTGTGTGCCAGCCAGATAGAACCTGGATCCAGTATCAGTGCTCTGAACTCTCAAGTTCCTAGTGTGTACTTATTGTGGGAACTTGGTCATATGCCCAGATTTCTCTAAACTTTGTTTCCTTATCTTTAAAAAAATGTTTGATGTAGACTAGATCAAGGATTTCCATTGCCTTCTGTGAGGCTTCACAGATTCTTGTGGAAAAGCCATAGGAGCATTATGGAATCACAGAAGGGTATTGAGGTGGAGAAAATTCAGAAACCTTGCTTCTACTGCAATCCTGCCTATTTATTTGTTCTTGACTTCTGCGTTTCTATGAATCATTTTTCTTTTGCTTTTATAGATCTCTTGTCACTTGTTATGTCATAGCAACTCCCCAGGTCCCTCGCAGAGGGGCCCTGGCAGTCTACTCCATATTTGGCCTTTATGTGACCCTGAGTGCCTTGAGAATTTTGGAGTCCCATGTATTTCTGTTCAGTGAGAACTGTCCCATAAAATGATGGAAAGAAGAACTCGCAAGTCTCACAAAGGTTAAGATCCAAGGTACAACTCTGAGCCAGAAATCCTGGAACTCTCCTGGGTTGTAGAATGGAGCCACAGGGATGGCCTACAGTATGACTTTCTTGGAGGATGCAAGGAAATTTAGCAATTAGAAAATGACTGATGAGCAGTGTTCAATCTAGAGCCAGTGCTGGCTTTATTTGTATGGCTAATAGCTGAAATTGGATTATGCCTATAGCTTCCCCTTCAGGTGGCATAAATCCAGTCCCTCTGCAACAGTGGATGGTGTCCCGGAAGATTCTAGGTCTTCTAGATTACAGAATTTCTGGGGTCAGATGGGTCATGGTCCAAGGGGCAAAAGGATAAATAATGGAACCAAACAAAGATAGGCCTTGTGGTGTCTTCTATCTTTGACAGTAGGGCTTTGCAAGGTATTATTCTCAAGTGATATCCTAATGACACATAAAGACACCAAGGAATCCAGGTCTGTATTTGGGCTGAATAATTCTAGGCAAATCATTAAACTGCTCTGTGTTTCAGTTTCCTCATTTATAAATTATCTAAAGACATAGTCACAGTATTACCAGTATAAAAAAAGATACAATACAGTTTAAAAACAAATCTTACATAGCATTCTATTCTCACTTTTTCTTGAACCAGAAGTAAGTTTTGTATAGTGGGGTTAAATGATTATAGACAAGAGAAATAAACTCATCTCCTTCTTTCTTTTCCTCTTTCACACCCTCTTCCATTTTTTCTTCTTTTACTTGTTCTTACCCATTTTAATGACTCACTTTTTGGCCAGATCAGTATGCAACAATGCATACAGTAGCTCTGTATGCAACAATATATTTTCACATTTCTTTCATCTTAGCAGCATTTTTTACTTAAGGCTGCTTATCATCTGCAGTAGTGTTGAGCCTCATCTCTCCTAGTTTATTGAAAACATCCTCAGTAGATGGTCTGGGATGCTTTCATTTGATTTTTGGGTGACACTCAGAACAAGAAAAAAAGGTAAAAAAAAATGCATCTCTTGGGTGCATTGGAAACTTTGAACTTTTTTTTTGTTTCCCCTCTTTAGGGATATAAATTCTTGTTTCTCTTTCAAAGTGAGTCTTGTCAGCTTTTTCCGTTTCTTTAAATTGTCCTTTGTTTTTTCTCAGACATTTTCTTCTTCTGAGCACCTCTTAAAAACTGTGAAAAGTTGATAGAAACATCTGGATGCTTCTTCTAGTGCTGACACAGCAAGTTTGTGCAAAAAAATGCTCATAATGACATTTTACCTCTTGTTTTTTTGGACCTTCTTAGCTCCTGTTTAATTATTTTTCAAGCCAGTGACAAAGTTCTCCATATTAGGAAAAACATGCTTGCTCTGATGGACAGTTCTGAGAATGAGGCATTCTATAGTCTTTTAGGAAACCGCAATCAATCTTTTCTCTGCCTGAGTCCACAAGAGTCCCTAACTGTTACATGTCTTTCTGCATTTTGATCTTGACTGCTATAAAATTTTACCAAGTAAAATTTTTACACACAGCTTGTAACATGTAGTATCCCATGTAGAAAAAACAAGTAATCTTTTATTTTATTATTTGATTCTTGGGATTTTAATATGCCTGCAATTCATATGGGTGGAATCATAAAAGTAATTGATGACGATGATTCTACTGACTGGCCTTCATGCCTAGAGATAATGGTCACTTGTGACTTTGTTCTGACTACTCAGGTGTGTTTCTTGTAGGCAACAAAAGGTTGAATTCAGTTTCTTAATCCATTTAGCCACTCTGTGTCTCTTAATGGGTGCATTTAGTCCATTGACATTGAGAGAGATAATTGTCATGGGATTTAATGCCATCTTTGTGTAGAACTTTAGCGTGTCTTTTGGTCAGTCTTGTCTTAAAGTAGACCTTTCAGTTTTTCTTTTAAGGCTGGTTTTGAGTCTGCAAATTTTCTGAACTGTTGTTTATCTGTGAAGCTCTGTATTCTTCCTTCAAACCTGAAAGTGAGTCTTGCTGGGCAAAGCATTTATTTCATTGAAATTTGTCAATATGTCCCACCACTAACTTCTGGTCATGAGAGTTTCTTGTGACAGGTCTGCTGTAAATCTCAAGGATGTTCCCTTGAATGTAATTTCCCTTTTTGATCTTGCTGATTTCAGTATTTTATCCCTATCTGTGGGATTCGTCATTGTGACTAGGATGTGTCTTGGGGTGCTTTTCCCTGGGTCTCTTTTAGGTGATACTCTTTGGGAATGCAGGATTTGGTTGCATATAGTCTTCAGCTCTGGCATTCTTTCTGTAATGATGTACTTGACTGTTGATTCTTCCTGTGGATTTTCTTTCTGGGTCTCTGGGACTCCAATGATTCTTAAGTTGTTTCTGTTGAGCTTATTAAAGACTTCTATTTTCATCTCTTCACATTCTTTGAGTATTTTTTCCATTGTCTGATCATTTGCTTTAAGGCTTTTTTTTCCCAATCTCTTCTGTTGTATGAAGTTGCTATGCATCTCATCTTTAAGCCCACTGATTTGATTCTATCCTCAGCTGCTGTTACCCTGTTGGAGAGACTTTTAATTAACGTTTTTAATTCGTTAACTGAGTTTTTCAAACCTGTTCTTTAGTTTGGAGTTTTCTTATTTCTATCTTCATATCCTCTTTAGTCTTATTAGTGTTCTGTTCAACTCAATCTATGCTTTCTTTGAGTTCTATAAACATCCTCCATATTTCTTCTCTAAACTCCATATCTGAGAGACTAACTAGGTGGTTGGTCGTTTTCAGGTCATCAGAGTTGCCATCTTCATTCTCTATGCCTAAGAGTTGGCCTGCATTGTTTCCCCATGGTCACGCTTGTATTGTGAATTTTTCTACATGTTGTGATGGTATTCATTAGCTAGAAGATGCACGTAGCCACAAAGCAGAGCAGCCATGCTCCTTAGGCTTTACCCTTTGTGGGTGGGACTGCTCACCCCTGAAGAAGATGAGCCCTCAGGGAAGAATGAAGAAAAGGATCAAAATCCCAGGCTGAAGCACAGTAGAAAGAAGGCACAAGATGTCTGCAGTGCTTCTGACACACAGCAGAAATCAGCTAGTTCCCATCTGTGAATTTGTAATTGCATGTATATTTTGATGTAGTAGAGATTAAATGCAAATATGTCACATGTAATGTGAGAGTTCTTCTTCACATTCTTCTTTCTCCTCTTTATTCTTTCTCTTCTTCCTCATCTTTCCTTATGGAACACATTTGGTTGTAGTCAGTGTTTCTTCCTGACTCTGTTCTCAAGGTTCATTCTTACTGATATTCAAATGACCATACGTGGTGTCAGGGTTAAACAGGGGTTGGTCAAAGCCAAGTGCAAAGAAGTGGATTAAACTCTTTACTAGTGCCCAGTCCCTTTTGAAGCTATTCTAACCAGGCCACAGAATCATATTATCACACACAACCATAGTTAAGTTCTGCTAATTTATTTATTTAAGAAATACTTTGTGTATCACATTCAAAGTTCAAATGGCATTCAATATCATGAAAAAAGAAAACACGAAGAAGAAAACATTAATGATATGTTCCACAGTAACCTTAGAAATGTATTAAGGACTCAACTCCAAAATCACAGGATGCAAGAGAAAGAATAAACAATAGTATTAGATCAAACTAAAGTTTTTGCAAGATGAAAGAAAACTGCATCAAAAGGAAAAGTTAGCCTAACTTAAATAATAAAAATATTTTATTAAAAAATCCAAAAAAGGAGTCCTAAGAAACTGAGGCAGAGAGGCAGATTGGCAGTTGGTTACTCTTTGTGACTCAGAAAAAATCATTTTCCCCCTAGGTCAGTGTGCTCCAAGGAGAACATACTGCTTTTCTTTTCTTTCTTTTTTCTTTTTTGCAGCCAAATGTTTCTTTTAGTGAGACTAATTGCAACACATTAAAAACAACACCATACTGCAACAGTAAAATGGGAAAGCGACACATAATTTCATCCCTCCTCACTACCCTCATGCTTATTGAATGAAGATGGAAGTTCTGAAGATCCAACTAGCATGAGCCACTTATATAGTCTCTATCATGAGAACTTTAGAGAGGAAATGTTGAAGTTGTTCAAAGAACTCAAAGAAAATGTGTAACAGATATCTAAAAAGACTCAAGAAGATATGAGAATATAAATGAGAAAACTTCAAGGAGAAATGATAGAATGGAAAAGCTTGGTAAGTGAAAAGATTTCACCAGCAGAGTAATATCTTCTGAGAACAAATATGTTAGCGGGAAGATAAGCTGCATATGACCTCCAGAAAATAGCAAAGATCAAAAGGAGTCTAAAAAAAGTAAAGATAAGATAGAAAATACTCAAAATAAACAAGCAGATGACAATAGAACTTTTAGATAAATTCAATGGAAGCAACATAAAAATCATTGAGCTTCCAGAAAACCAACAAGAAAAATTAATAAAGGATCAATATCCAAAGGACACAAACATATATCAAACTAAAAAAAAAAACCCAATTAAACAACCCAATCAAACAAACAAAAGATAGATCTAAATAGAGACTACTCCAAAGAAGAAATATAAATGATTAGTTGGCAAAACACTCATTTCCTTATCAAAGAAATGTAAATTAAAACAAAAGTGTGATCATCACATTACACCTTTGAGAACGGCTATTATTCAAAGACAAGTGTTGAAGAGGAAGTAAAGAGAAAGGAAATCTTGTATGTAGTTGGTGGGAATGTCAATTGGTGCAGTTACTATGGAAAGCACAATGGGCATTGCTAAAAATAAATTTATTAATAAAATTTTCATATGATTCCATTATTTCCCTTCTAAGCATTGACACAAAAAACATGAAAAACCAGTCTAAATATATGTTGACATCTTTATGTTTATTGCAGAATTATTTACAATAGCCAGGAGCTATAAATAACTTATGTAATCTTGTTAATGAGTAGATAAAGACATGGTATATTTACAGTGAATAGTCTTTAGCTATTAAAAGGAGATTAACTCTGGAAATTTGCAACAGATTTGGGGAATTATGCTCAGTGAAAAAAATCAGAAAGAGAAAGATAAATGCCATAGGACTGCATTAATTAGTGGCAAAAAAAAAAAAAAACCCAGAGCTATGATCAAACAATTAAGTTTTAGATTATAACAGCAGTTAGTGATAATCAGAAAGTAAAGTTTTGGGGAAGGTCAGGGAAGGGGTAACAGAGGACTGACCAACTAGGACAAAGGGAACAAATATCTGGTGAAGGACAGAGTTGAACTTCAGTGGTGAACTCAAAATAGTAAATACACAAATTGTTTTTCTGCAGTGTACATTTGACACTTACGTTGCAAGCAACAACAAAACTAGCAACAAATAAAAAGAATTTAGGAAAAAGTAATGAGCTCAGGAATTTTGCTCATTGCTTTAGCACCCATACTGTGCTTGCATGACCCCTGGATTCAATTCCCGGTGCTCCCCAAACTTCTTAATTAAATAAAAATTAAAAAACAAAGTCAACTTCAACTGGTACCTAGTAATCCAACTGCCTCAACGGATTAATCTGTCATTCTGCCCTCAGTAGACAGACAAAGAGTCACAGGAATTTTTGTCCTGTGTGACCTAAAGCTTCCATCATAGAGCAAGGAATTAGGAATTCTGGGAACTTGGTTTCTCACAGATGATTTCCAAGAGTTCGTCCTGACAATCTTGTTTTTGTGTTTCTGACTTCTACTGAAGTGGCCACTTGGGTTTTTTAGTGTCCTCGCTCACTGGTGGTATCTAACCTTTCATCTAGTGGCAATTGGGGTCATATCTCTTTCAACTACCCTCTCATCTGCCACACACTGGATCATTTCCCTCCCAGCCTCATCTGTTTAGAGAGTCTTTCTCACCCACTGTGTCTATTTTTTATTTTCTAAAAGCCCTGTGTGCTAGAATTTTAATACTGTAGTCTGTTTCCTGGCTGGGCCTTGTCTCTGTTAGCCAATGATATCATATTTCTCTTAAACACATGGCCCGTGGTTTCATTCTCTGCCACATTTGGATGCTGTTTATGGCTTCTGTGAGGGAAAGGTTAATTTTCCTTTTGGGGGTCTGATTTTCTTCTTTTAAGACATACACAGCTGACTTGGTTTTCGCTGGACTCCAAGACCTTTTTGTGTTGACATATATTTCTGGGAGCCTGGATACCGTTCTATAGCAGCTTGCCCAATTCGCAGGAAGCATCATGCTCTGTAACAATTGTGAGTGTTTATTTTGGTTCCCAATCCTTGTTATGTCTGCCTTCACAAACATCTCTTGTGTCTGCTCTCTCTTCTCTGATACATTCTCCATATTCCACTTGGACTTCTCTGCATCTCTTATGCATCTACAGAGATTTCATAAGTGATCTCCTTGTTGTCATACTTCTTTCTCTCAGTCCCTCTTATACATGTTAGTGGAAAAAATCTTCAGAAGAACATTTCTCATCCTCCCCCCACAACTTAATCACCACCCGATTCCCCATTCCTTAAGACCAAATTCCAAACTCCTTATGAAGTTAAGTTTTTAAAAGTTTTCAATTCAACTCGGAAATTTCTATAAGATTTTTTAAATATTCTTTTTTTTTCGGGCCACACCCATTTGATGCTCAGGGGTTACTCTTGTCTAAGTGCTCAGAAATCACCCCTGGCTTAGGGGGACCATATGGGATGCCGGGGATCGAACCACGGTCCTTCCTTGGCTAGCGCTTGCAAGGCAGACACCTTACTTCTAGCGCTACCTCGCCGGCCCCAAGATTTTTTAAGACTTTAAGCAAAATCCCATTCTGCTGCCAGCATCAGGACTCATTCCAATCAAAGAGTCCACAGAATGCACTTCAATGGAGGTTAGTTGACCCCACTAGCAAATAGCAGGGTCAGATGAGCCCAGTCATTCTACAGCCACACACATCGCCTAGTCAGTGAACTCCAGCACAACATGTAGAAAATACCACACTACAAGTGTGACACTGGGGAAACAGTGCAGGCCAACACCATGCATAGTGAATGAAGATGGAAGCTCTAATAACTCAAAAAGTGTAGACCACCTATTTAGACTCTCAGATAAGGACTTTAATGGAGAAAATGGAGAATTCTAGTAGAACTCAAAGAAAGCATGAAACAAACCGAATGAACCACAAATAAGAATCAAGAGGATATGAAAATAAAAATGAGAAAACTCCAAAGCGAAATAAAAGGACTGAATAACTTAGTAGGTGAAATAAAAAACTCACTGGAAAGCCCTGTCACAGAGTAACAGAGGCTGAGGACCGAATCAGTTAGCTGGAAGATGAAATGTATAACAAGAATAGAAGAGATTGAAAATGAGCCTTAAAACAAGTCATCAGACAATAGAAAAAATCCTCAAAGCATGTCAGAAGAAGAAAATAGAAGTCTTTGATAAATTCAGCAGAAACAACATAAGAATCATTCGAGTTCCAAAGACCCAGGAAGAAAATCCCCATGAAGAATCAACAGTCAAAGATATAATTACAGAAAAACTTACAGAGCTAAAGAGTGCATGCAACCAAATAATACATGCCCAAAGAGTACCAGCCAAAATCCATCCAAAGAAAAGCACCCCAATATACATCCCAGTCACAATGACAAATCCCAAAGATAGGAGTGGAATACTGAAAACAGCAAGATCAAAAAGGGAAATTACATTCAATGGAGCATCCTTAAGATTTACAGCAGACTTGACACAAAAAATTCTCAAGGCTCTAAGGCAGTGCTGGGATATAGTGACAGAACTCGACGAAATAAATACTTTACCCAGCCAAACTCACATTCAAGTTTGAAGGAAGTCTACATAGCTTCACAGATAAACAATAGCTCAAAAACTTTTCAGACTCAAAATCAGCTTTCAAAGACAAACTGAAAGTTCTACTTCAAGACAGACCAACAGACACACCACACTCTTAGATAAAAATGAAAATCGCATGACAATTATCTCTCTCAACAACAATGAACTAAATGCACCAGTTAAGAGGCACAGAGCAGCAAAATGGATCAAAAACCTGACACTGACGTTTTGCTGCCTACAAGAAACACATTGAATAATCAGAACAAAGATGACCCAAAATAAAAAATTTGAGGACAAACATCCAAGCAAACAACTAACTCAAAAAAAGCTGGACTGGCCATATTTGTATCAGATGACACAAATTTTGGACTTAAAAACGTCATAAGGGGGGCCGGAGTGGTGGTGCAGAGTGGTAAGGCATCTATCTGCCTTGCTGGCATTAGCCTAGGACGGACCGGGGTTCAATTCCCTGGCATCCCAGATGGTCCCCGAAGCCATGAGCAACTTCTGAGCTTATAGCCAGGAGTAACCCCTGAGCATCACCAGGTGTGGCCCTACGCCCAAAACAACAAGACAACACAAAACGTGATAAGGGATGAAGATGGACAGACATTTTATAATAATCAAGGGATATGTACAACAAAAAGAAATCACGCTCCTAAACATAATCACATTCAATGAGGGACCTGCAAAATATTTAAAAACAACTGCTAACAGAAGTTATCCATACTCCACAAAAGCACTGAGGAGAGAGTAAATGAACATGCAAGGAGTCTATAGTTAATCCCATGACAGTATATTTCAAGGGTGAAGAAACCCTGTATCTCCTAGGCCAAAGGAATTCCCTCTATAGTGTCCACAATAGTTACTGTGCCTATGGGGGGGAGCACAAAATAATCCTTTATCCATATATATATATATATATATATTGATTTTTTTGACTTCTTTATTTTGGTGTAGATATTGAAGTTGATGTCTCCAATTTTATTTTATCTTATTTTATTTTTTCTTTCTTTTTGTGCTCTGGTATGTTTTTATTTCAGGACTGAAACTTTTATGTGGTGCTTGTCTTTATTGCTGGAGTGCTCACTGGATATTTTATTTGATATTTCTTTTTGTATTGTTGTGGTGTTTCAATTCCTTTTTCCCTCTCCTCTCTCAAACTGAGATTGAGAGCCTCTAAAAGAACTCCACCCATTTCCAGCTTATTTGATTTTTACCCTATTTTATTGCTTTTCTTTTCTTCAAACAAAACCACATAACTTGAACTATCCAGTTCAGCCTCTCAAATAGAGGGGGAAATAAGGGAGGGTAGCAGGACCAAACAGATGTATGATAACTAAATAGTAAACTAGACACAGAGAGGACCACTTATTCTAGCAGCCCACAGGTGAGGGTGGGGTTATGGGATACAAGATGGGAACGGGGGTGGAGAGAGGACAAATTTGGTGATGGGAATTCCCCTGATTCAATATCAATATGTACCTATAATATTACTGTGAAAGATATGTAAGCCAATATGGTCAAAATAAAAATTATATTTAAAAAAACAACTGCTAACAATAAAACAATAGCTAACAAAATTGAAGGAAGATAGAGATAACAATACAATACTAATGGAAGGTTTCAAGACTGTCTGTTCACCTCTTGATAGGTCAACCAGGATAAAACTTAACAAAAATATACTAGCTTTGAAAGTAGAAATGAAAGAAAGTGGCCTAATAGATTTATAGAGGGCTCTCCATCCCCAGAAAATTGGATACACATTTATATCCAAAACACATGAGTTATTCTCCAGGATAGACCACAAATTGGGTCATAAACATAACCTCTATTAAATCAAGAGTACAAAAATTGTATGAACTACCTTACAGATCATAATGTGCTAAAATCAGAAGTGACTAACAAGCAGACACAGAGGAAAAAAATTTAACACCTTGAAATTAAACAGTTCAATGCTGAACAACTAATGGGTCATAGTTGAAGTTAAAGAGGAAATTAAAAGATTCCTGGAAATAAATAGGAAGAAGACACTAATTATCAGAATTTGTGGAACACAGCAAAAGTGGTACTAAGAGGAAAATTTATAGCTTTATAAGCATTCATTAGCAAGAACAAGGGGCCTAATAATTAATGATGCAGCTTATAAAATTAGAAAGTGGTCAACAAAATAAACCAAAAATAGTTAGACAGAAGGAAATTACATAGCTCTGAGCAGTAATTAATGAAGTGGAAATCTAAAAAAATAATCTAAAAGATCAATCAAAGAGTTGGCTCTTTGAAAAAAAATAACCAAGATCAATAAACCATTAGCAAAGTTCACAAAAAAAGGGAAAGAGAGAAACTTCATAAACCAAATCCAAAATGAAAAGGGGAGATCACAACAAATACTAAAGAAATTTAAAGGGTGGGGCCGATGCGGTGGTGCTAGAGGTAAGGTGTCTGCCTTGCAAGCGCTAGCTAAGGAAGGACCGTGGTTTGATCCCCCGGCATCCCATATGGTCCCCCCAAGTCAGGGGCAATGTCTGAACGCTTAGCCAGGAGTAACCCCTGAGCATCAAAATGTATGGCCGAAAAAAAACAAAACAAAAAAAAATAAGGAGATTTAAAGGGTGATCAGATACTACGTAGAGAAACTCTACACCACAAAACAAGAGAACCTGGAAAATTGGATCACCCCAATACCTAAAGGAGAAAGAAATACTTCAAAGAAAAAAATAAATATCCCTGAGAAACAGATGATAGATTATCAACAATATCCTAGCAAATAGTACCTCATTAAGTAGATCATATGGGGCCGGAGAGATATCATGAAATTAAGACCTTTGCCTTGCATGCAGAAGGACAGTGGTTCAAATCCCGGCATCCCATATGGTCCCCAGAGCTTGCCAGGAGTGATTTCTGAGCTTAAAGCCAGGAGTAAACCCTGACCCCAAAACCAAAACCAAACAAAAAGAAAATAGAAGATAACACACCATGACCAAGTAGGTTTCATTCCAGAGACGCAAATTTGGTATAATAAATGTAAGTCAATTAGCACCCTATCAACAAAATAATACATCATATCAACAAAATAAAAAGTAAAACTTATATGATCATATATCAGTAGGTGCAGAGAAAGCATTTGACAAGTTCTAACACTCATTCATGATAAAAACTCTGAATAAGATCAGAATGGAAGGAACTTTTTTCAACCTAGTCAAGACCATTTATCCCAAGCTTATGGCAAATATTATTCTCATTAGAGTTAAACTAAAAAACTTCCCTTACAGGGATCCTCAAACTTTTTAAACTGGGTGCCAGTTCACTGTCCATCAGATCGTTGGAGGCTGGACTATAGTAAAAACAAAAACTACGAACAAATTCCTATGCACACTGCATATATCTTATTTTGAAGTGAAGAAAAAAAATGGGAACAAATACAGTATGTGGCCCGCGGGCTGTAGTTTGAGGACCACTGCATCTGGTACACGGCAAGGTTGCCTCTTTTTGCCACTCCTATTTAATATAGTACTGGAAGTACTTGCCATAGCAATTAGGGAAAAAAAAAGATATCAAGGGCATCCAGATAGAATAGGAAGAAATCAAGCTCTCACCGTTTGCAGATAACGTGATACTCTATTTAGAAAACCCTAAAGACTTCTAGAAAACCCAAAATGCTTCTAGAAATAATGATTAATATAGCGAAGGGGTAGACTACAAAATTAACATAAAATTAATGAAATTCTTATATAAAAATTATGATATGGAAAGAATGGACATTTGCAAAAACAATGCAGGGGTCAATCTGGAGAAAGGGAACACACCTGTGATTTCCAATGATGTATACCTGGAATCTAGATAATGTCACAAGGCCATGTTATTTCAATGAAAAATGACTTAAATTGCTTAAATTATTTAAAATTAAACTCAATTGAAATTAAAAAATTGTCATTCACAGTAGAAAAAACACAAAAACTCAAATACCTTGGAGTCAACTTAACTAAAAAGGTGAGGTACCTATAAAAAAAACCTACAAAACAGTGCTTCAAGAAATAAAATAGGGGGCCGGAGAGATAGCATGGAGGTAAGGTGTTTGCCTTGCATGCAGAAGGATGGTGGTTCAAATACGCATATCCCAGATAGTCCCCAGAGCCTGCCAGGAGCGATTTCTGAGCATAGAGCCAAGAGTAACCCCTGAGCACTGCCAGGTGTGGCCCAAAAGAAAAACAAACAAACAAACAAAACCCCCAAATAGGACACAAGGAAATGGAGACACATACCATGTTCATGGATTAGAAGGATTAACAGCATTAAAATGGCAATGACCCCTAAAGCATTATGCAGATTTAATACAATTCCTCTAAGGATATCCAAGGCATTCTTTAAAAAAGTGGATCAAGGGGCCCAGCGAGGTGGCGCTAGAGATAAGGGTCTTCCTTGCAAGCCCTAGCCAGTTCGATCCTCTGGTGTCCCATATGGTCCCCCCAAAGCCAGGGGTGATTTCTGAGCGCTTAGCCACGAGTAACCCCTGAGCATCAAATGGGTGTGCCCCCCCAAAAAATGACCAAAAAAAAGTGGATGAAATACTCTTGAAACAATTTGAAGCAATAAATGCCTATGAATAACTAAAACAATCCTTAGGCAAAAGAAGATAGACTCCACTTTCCCCAACTTTAAATTGTATTTCAAAGCAATAGTCATTAAAACAGCACGATACTGGAATAAATTGGCGTTAGATGTTTACACTAATGTTTACACACTTACAAATAGACTTGAGTATTTAAAGAATGTTCCTAAGACATAAATCAATTAATCTTTGATAAAGTCTGCCAAAAAAAAAAAAAAAAAAACTCTCACCACAAAGTGAACCAAGGAAAGCCTCTTCAACAAGTGGTGTTTAGAAAATTGGTCAGCTACATGTAAAAAAGTTAATTCTGATATTTATGTAACAGCATGCAAGTCAAAGTGGATTACAGATCTTGATATAAGACCCTAAAACATAAGGCATATAGAAGAACCCATGGGCAAAACACTCAATGACATTAAGACTAAAGGTATCTCCAAGGAGGAAACAGCATTGCCTAAGTGGAAGCAGAGGTGACAGTTGGGACTACATTAAATTGAGAAACTTATGCAATTCAAAGGAATTAGTGACTAGGACACAAAGACCACTCACAGAATGGAAGAAACTATTTACCCAATACCTATCAGATAAGGGGCAAATATCTAAGATATATAAGGTACTGACAGAACTGAACAAGAAATAAACATCTAATGCCAATTTGAAAAATGGGGATAAGAAACAGACATTTCCTTAAAGAAGAAATACAGATGGCCAAAAGGCACATGAAAAAGTGCTTCAAGTCACTATTCAACAGAGAAATGCAAATCAAAACAACAATGAGGTATCATCTCACACCACAGTGACTGGCACATGTATTTTTAGAACTTATCACACCTATTTTCCCACTTCCCCTAGTTTCCAATCTTCTTAAAAGTTTAAGTCAAATATTCACCATATTTTTCACCTGTCCACCATTAATCCTCTAACACCCTCATCCATAGATTTCTGCTTCTTTACTAGGCATTAACTTCACAGCTCACCAAGCTCTTTCTTTTTTTCTTTTTTCTTTTGTTTTGTTTTGTTTTGTTTTGTTTTTTGGGTCACACCCTGTGATGCTCAGGGGTTACTCCTGGCTATTCGCTCAGAAGTCGCTCCTGGCAGGCACGGGGGGACCATATGGGAAACCGGGGGATGGAACCGTGGTCCGTCCTAGGTTAGCGCAGGCACCTTACCTCCAGTGCCACCACCCGGCCCCCTACCAAGCTCTTTCTTAAGTGCACCATAAAGACTCTGATCTTAGTAACTTTGCACTTATTTTTACCTGGCAGATAATTCCTTTAGTTATCTCTTTAGCAAATACTTTGCTTCTGGTTTTTGCTCAGATGTCATGGTTAAGGAGTTCTATCTTGTTATAAAACACACTATATGTAAAATGCATCTAGATTCTACTAAATCCCTATTTCCTTATATCTTATACTCTTATTTTTTCCTTTTAGCTCCTGCCACCAGATAGTAATTTTCTTTTAATTCTGTGTTCTCTGATTAGAATGGAAAGTCCAGGTGGGCAATATCTCAGTCTGTTTTCTCTGTATTAGATCATAGAATTTATCAACCATAAAATAATCACTCAGCAAGCATTGGGTAATCAATTAATGATGATAATGAAACCAGAAGTTTCTGCTTGTTCTCACTGACTGGCTAATGTAATAAGATTTCTTAATTTACAATGACTGTGAGTTGATAAATATTTACTAATGTCTCTGGGGGACTGTTTCAATGAGTAGATCATTTAGTCCTAGATGATCTGAGTATGTCCAAGAAAACCAGGTTCAACTAAGATGATTTGAAGATCAAAATGCATATTATTCAAGACCTTTAATATGGAAGGGTTAAGAGGTACATCCTTCTGAGTGGCATTCTGAAATGGACAGGTCTGAACAATATATTCTTCTACTTGCTCTGAAATAATATTTTTCAGCATTCAGAGGTAGGGAAAGGACATTAAAACAATGCAGACCCAGAAGACCCTCCTTCATGACTGGAGAATTCTGCAAGAATAAGAGGGCCCTTTTCTGTGCTTCCTCATCACTCAGTCTTTTAATCTCCTCCTTACAATGTCCTTCTTTGCTTCTTGACAGTCAGAACCTTGTTAAGGAGTGTGGCAAAGTGTGCTATGAAAAGCAACTTTATAGCTCTGTGCTCTTATGATCATATTAGAGGAGGATGGGGTGGCAAGAGCAGTCAGGAGGGAGCCAAGCAGCCTAGCCTGCATGGCTGCTCTGTATTTTAATGGAATCCCTGCTGGTCACACCCTCTCCAGAGGTTCCTCATCCTGAAGGCCACATTGAGGTCACCAAGCAGTTGGAGAAATGAAAACAGTAATATTAGAGGCTGGAGTGGAGCTGAAGACAAGGCCCCCACCCATAGACCAGGCAGTGAAGGAAAGGAAGGAAGCAAGAGCTAGTAGAAGGGACCCTCCTAAAAAAAGACACTGAGAAATTTGTTTTTGACAAAGCAGCCAAAGAAATTTACATCTGATAAGACCCTGACATCTATTCTTAGCTGATTGGAGTTACTGTTCTTTGGCTAAGTTATAAAACATGACAGGATCCAAAAAATTGTCTTATATGACAAGCTTAATTCATAAACTTGCAAAATATTTGTCTGAAAACTTTTAAAGGTAGAGTTTATAAAAACTGTTATAGCAAAGAATTTGATGACCTGATCAAAAATGCATTTACATAACTCTACAATAGACACAATACACAAAGCATAGATTTCATTGATACCCAGAAAGAGTTTAGGTATTATCTCTTACTTGCATAGTCAGCAATAAAAGTTTGACCTACTATTCAGTCTGTAAAGGGAAATAATATTTTTGCAGGTGAGGAGACTAAACTTTGAAGAAGTTGATAGTAAAGGAAGACAGCAGTAGTACCAACACAGGCGACTTCAGTTACAGTCTATGCTCATTGGCACATTGCAATATTTCCAGGCACTGAAAATAAAGACATCAGTGTAGAGAATACAATACAGTTCGTATTCTCCAATATGAAGAAACTCTGCTATATTAGCCAACTGACACATGGCAGAATTGAGCTGAAAATGAAGCCAGTGTGATTTTTAAATGTGCCTTATTCCCTCTACTTTTTCTCTGGCCCCAGTGATGAGCAAGTCAAGTTATTCATACAAATGGTGGAAGATGTAAATTCTTTGGGTACCTATACCAGCAGATTGGCAAATCAACTTGTGAAAGTTTTAAAATCATTATCATTATTCTTTCCTATCAGTAAAAGGAGACATCAGAGATAAAACACCAAGTGTATCTCCACGTAACTTCAAATCCTAGCTCCTAATGTAACTTCATATCCTAGCAAGTGTTCTACCCAGTAGAACATAGCTCAGGATCCACCAAAAGATATTTACCTAATTATCAATTGATAAGTAATTTCTTTGTATGTTCCTCAATTGTTTGTCATTCTCCCTCATTAATAATTTTGAGTCTTCTGACCCCCTAAACACAGTGATAATAAGATAGGGAACTGCTGGTACAAGAATCTAGCATTTCTATGCAAGTGGCGATAGAATTCGTGGCTGGAAGAACCTTTAGACTACATGCCAAAACTTCTATTTAGGTGTCATTAAAGGAGATTCTTATGAGAGATAATAATAATAATGTGATGTCATTTTGATATGGGTGATTGTGGAGATGATTAGGCCCCTGATAAGAAGACAGATTCTCTCTGAACATTTCCTAAGAGAAGACTTGTGAATGTTTATGAAGAAGTGACTTTTGACAAGCCAGGAAGAATATCATCCTCAAGAGCTGAATCAATCATAAATCTTTATCTTGACCTTTCCAGTCTCTAAAACTGTAAGAAATAAACGTATACTTTCAATCTGTTGCTATTGCATTGAGCTGGCAAACACAGTGATAATAAGATAGGGAATTGCTGCTACAAGGATCTAGCATTTTATGCAAGTTGCGATAGGATTCGTGGCTGGAAGAACCTTTAGACTACACGCCAATACTTCTATTTAGGTGTCATTAAAGGAGATTCTTATGAGAGATCAGAAAGAAAATGGTACAGTTTTAGAGAAAGTTCAAATACTTTTTGGGGGTGGGTGGACTCAGCTATGCTCAGAGCATACTCTTGCTGAACTTAGGAATCACTCCAGGAAGACTTGGGGGACCATATGAGGGTGTCAAGGTTAGAACCCTTGTGCAAAGCAAGTGTTCTACCCAGTAGAGCATAGCTCAGGATCCCCAAAAAGATATTTACCTAATTATCAATTGATAAGTAATTTCTTTGTATGTTCCTCAATTGTTTGTCATTCTCCCTCATTAATAATTTTGAGTCTTCTGACCCCCTAAATATGGATAATGTTATCTGATTTTTACCAGGTAAAAATAGAGGCCCCTACTCCCTCACTTTGATGCAATTCTCCACTTTACTTATAGACACCCTCAACTTTTTATTGCATTACCAATAAAACCCTTTTTTTTTTTTATCTATTTAGCTGTTCCTGTGTTTTTTCTCAGATGTCAAGGTCGAGGTTACCTTGAGAAGTCTGTAGAGATTGGTCAGAATTGAAGGGTTGAATAAGGGAGGAAATAGAGAAGAATTACTCGAGGAAAGAAACTAAAGTGAAGATGCAGGCATGGCGCATGGGAGCAATTCAAAATTGAACTCAGGGAGAGCTTATAGCTTAGAAATTGTAACACGTTGTTCAGTAGGATCTAGGCAAGAAGACAGGATCATTGGTAGAGAACAAAGCCTGGGAATTGAAAGGCAAGATTCTTAAGTCAAAAACTAGATGTCTTTGGAGGGTGTCTAGGTAATACTCATGGAAAGAGGAATGTGCAGTTTGAACCTATGGCATCCATTTAGCGAAAACAGTACGATTTCATGGTAGAGGAAAAGAAAAATGGAAGAGGCAATAAGAGAAAATATGTTTAAGCTGTCTTAGGGTTTGTTGAAGAGCCAGTTGCTTCTGAAGACAGTACAGGAAAAGCAGTGGTTCAGGAGAAAGCCAGGTATAAGGGAGAACAAAAGGGACTAATGTTCAGAGAAACTCTGCTATAAGGGGTGATCACAGACGGGCTTGCTCTGTGCTTTGTAAACTTCAATCCTAGAAGCATTAAATCCTAGAACCTGGGCTGGCCCACACATTCTGCTGAAAGGAAGAATAAGCTGACTGTTCTATCCCTTGAAATGTTGGCAAATCTCTGGCATCTAGTTTGTTACTTACTGAATGAATAAGTTAAAAATAAATGAAGGAATAGCTGCACACGAGCCAGCTCACAACAGGATGGAACTAAAGATAGTGTTTGCCTGTTTGCTTCGACTAGACATTGCATTGATAAACCCAGATTCCTCTACCTGACTTTCAAGGTCCCTCAGATTAGAGCTCCTTCCAGCCTATCCAATCTTGTTTCCTGTGCTCCACAAATTCTGATTCTCTACCTGACAGGTTGAGCTCTTAGCTCTCCTGTCAAAATACCACACTCATTCCGGACTCCTGGCCTCAACGCAGGAATTTCCTGCTGCTAGAATGGACAATTGTAATCTTCGTTTCTCTGCCAGTTCTTTCAAGTTTTTTCAAGGCCAAGGCTAGTCAAATTCATCCTTGAGCCTTTACTGATACAAAAATTTCCCCTTTTAAGATTTTGTTATAGCTTTCTTGAAATGGATTGCTACCTCTAATCTACATTGTATCATCATTATCTGTTTTATTTGTTGTTTTAAAAAATAATAAACTATGAGGGCCAGGAAGACCAACCAGTTCATGATAGAAAGCTTGCTGCAACTAGTGGAGAGTGCAGTTAGGACAGAATAGGACAGAATATCCATGACAATGATAGTTGGAAATAATTGCTCTCCGTAATTACTGGATGTTGGAAGAAGAAAAAGCAATATGCATAATAACCCTTCAGCAACAATAATACTGACCACGGTGTCTAAAAGGAGAGAGATAGAGTAAAAGAGTAAGAGAGAGAATAAAGGCAAGAGCGAGAGAGGAGGGAGAGAGAGAGAGAGAGAGAGAGGGAGAGAGAGAGAGAGAGAGAGAGAGAGAGAGAGAGAGGAAAAATGTCTACCAGAGAGACTGGAAGATGGTGAGGGAAGGAGGGAAACTGGGGACATTGGTGGTGGAAAATGCACACTGAAGAAACATGTTGGACATTGTATGACTTAGACTCAATCATGAACAAATTTGCAGTTGTGAAAAAATAACCATGTGTATCGCAAAGAATCTTATAACCACAGTTTTTAGATAAAGTAATAAAAATAACCTTTCATTTCTGAATAAATAATCAGTTTCTTCAGGGAAGGAGATACTTCTTACTTCTGGTTTCATTTTTTTCTCTCTTCCTTCCTTGGTAACCTCAAGTCCTGCTGTGAGTTCAACAATCCATTGTTTCAGTTGCTTCTCTTAGCTTGTATTTGTACTTTGAGGTGTCATCTGAGTCTAGCAGGGATCTCAAACTCGCAGCCCGCGGGCCGCAAGCAGCCCTCCGAACAACATTTTGTGGCCCTGCCCTAGAAGAATCTTTTTTTGTTTTGTCTTGTTTTAGTTTTTTGGGTCACGTCCCCCAATGTTCAAGGCTTACTACTGACTTTGCACTCAAGGATCACCCCGACTTTGCCTCCTGCGGCCCCCAGGTAAATTGAGTTTGAGACCCCTGTCAGGGCTTCCTCTCCTGGATGTTACCAGCCCCTTCCATTGCCATATTCTGCTTCTCTTTCTCTTGTTCTTTGACTTGTTCTTCTCCTTATTCTTGACCCTGAGGATTTTTACAATTTAGTTCAAACCACACAGTCAATGACAGCAAAAACACATGATCCAAACTGCAATAACAAAACAAAAAAAGAAACAGGCCGGGGAATGGGAGGGAAGCTGGGGATCTAATGGTCATTTTTGGTGGGGCTGGTACTAGGGCATTGCATGCCTGAATCTCAACTCTAAAGAACTGTGTAAACCTCATTGCCATAATCAAATAGATTTAAAAGTTCATCTCCCACCTATTTCCCCAGAGACTAAAGTTACTTCTCTGACTGTGTTCTACATTTTTCACTCTGGATGACATGAAGTTCCTTCAGCATGGTTGACATCAGACTCAACATTATATTTTTGATATGAGTTCTCTTTGGGAGGCATGATTTGGTCTTTGTCTATCTCTTCAGCTTTATTTTCCCAATTTTACATTTTAGATACAACTTTATTCAACTTTGATAAGTTCCCAAAATCTAACATTCAAGTCCAGGGGTTCTTATTTATCAAGTGTTCCTTGGATGCTCTTCCTTCCTTCTCTATATAGGGAAACAAATTTTTTAATTTTTTTGCCCTATACCTGGCAATACTCAGAGGTTATTTCTGACTCTGCACTCAAACAACTCTTGATGGTGCTTAGGGTACCATATGTGATGAATAGAATTGAACCTCTGTTGGAACTTCCCTCACTTTCTAGACTTTATATTTTTTTCTAGACTATATATTTTTATTTACTTTGTGAACTATATATCAACTAATTATAAAATATGTCATGTTGCATCTATGTATTTGCATGATAATCAGGCTGCATAGAATCTGGGCTCTTCTTTTATATTTCATAAAACACAGTATCTGGTAATAATAGGCAATCATTAAAATAATCTTAAACAAATTAGTGTCTGAAGATGTTTGACCAAAAAGGCCCTAAAGATTCCATAGAGATATGATATTTCTCTGGTGTTTGACTGTTGATGTACTTGGTTCTCTTACTTTTTAGCTATAGTCTAGATCTCACTTTTATATTTAGATCTTGAATAAAACACATGTACCTTTGCAAGAAAAGTGGTGCCCCTCCTTCTTTTCTAAAAAGTTGAATTCCTGTGATGATACTAAATTTTATTTATTGAATTATGTGCAAACAATTCTCTAAACTCCTCTTAAAAATGCAGTGCTTTACTCATTGTGCCTCTCTCTCTCTTTTTTTTTTATAAAGTTTGATTCCTGTGATAACACTGAATTTGATTATGCCTCTCAGAATCAAATTTAAAAGCCATGTCTAGGTTTTTTTTTTTCTCATTGGACAATAAAAAGGTGAAGCTTCAAAGATCTTTGATGATATGCTACTGTTACATGATCTCTAAGTTTCTAAGGATTCCTATACCAAGCACATTTTTCTTGTGCTTTCACAGCATTTATTTTCTTATAAAAAAAAAAAAAAGAAATCCAGGTAGTTATTTGGCACCCAACACTTGTGATTTGACTACTTTCTCTTGCTTTTGTAATCCTTATAACATTTTGGATTTTGAATGACGGTAGTCTTTTCCCTGATTTGGGTGGGAATAGTCTAATTGTCAGAAGTTTTAGGTAATTTACTCCAGATGGTACCCATTTTACAGATTCTTCAGTTAATATTTATAGACATACTTGTAAAATAATTATTTCCTTATGTCTATCTTCCTCTTCTTTGTAGTGTTTTATGGTTTTTGGTCACAGGCATCATTTAGAACGCAGTCTTGTTGGTTGATGGAAGAAAGATTAGGACATCAACTGACATACTGAATCCAAAGGGCTGGCAAGCTAGCCAAATCACTATGGACATCTATAAAGCTCTTTCTAGGTTCTGTGCAAAACATAATAGGAAGAGGTCTCAAAAGAATTGTGACATCCAAATTAAGATTTTTGGCTTTTTATTCATCCTTTCAAATGATCATGGGTTTTCATAAACTTTCTCCCATTGTGCAAATCCATGATTTATCAACTCGATTATCCCTCTTACCTTTGGAGATTTATTAGGTGCAGGGCTGTCTTTCAGTTACAGTTTAATTGTGTTAACTGCAAATGCAATTAATTATGTCACCTCTGGGGGAGAATTTCACAGCCACATTTGGGGGAGGGTGGTAAGTCCCTTATTAAGTTGGTATGTGTTGAAATTCTCAAGAGGAAGTCCCAAGCCTACGTGTTTTTGAGAGGTTTGACTAGATCCATCTATTTCTTTCCTTCTCTTTTTCAAAATGATTTTTATTGTGACCAAAATGAATTACAAATCAATCTCTTTCCATCTTTTCCTTTCCTTCACTTTTTTCTTTCCTTCTCTTCTTTTTCTCTTTTCTTCTTTCTTTCTCTTTTTCTCCCTCCCTCCCTCCCTCCCTTCTTTCTTTCTTTCTTTCTTTCTTTCTTTCTTTCTTT